>JAPUBX010001862.1:0-35527 GCA_028672205.1 Proteocephalus fallax | reverse complement strand
GCAATTTATTATAGTAGTAGCAATAGACGTGGTAGTTGTGTTGTGACCTTGATAACTATTTTTTAAACACAGTCCGCGTTGCTAAGTTCGTGTGCGCTAAGATCCGTCGTTGATTTGACTCAAAATGCGAATTCTTGTACGTTTTTGTGATCTTTCTTCATCGAATTTCATGTCGGAGCGCTGAAAGATACAATGCTCGACAGCTTAAGTAGTAGTATCAGTAGTAGTGGCTTACGTGACAACGTCAACCCAAGAAACTCCCACTTCAAGTTCTTTAGACTGGCATTGGCGAATTGGGAGATCGAAGCTGGGGGTTCACATCGAAGCGATCCAATCGGGTCGTCCCGCTAATACCATGAAAAGCAACAACAATAAAAACGAGTACTACTACCATCATCAAAATTTACGTTTTTGAATATGATTTATTATTGTGTTTAACTTAACATAAATAATGTGTCTATAAATATGAATAGCACAATGATGCCATTTGAATTCAATTTAACACAAGTCTACTTAAATTACATAGGTAGAGATGTTTTCGTTGCGGACTTAAAAACAATATGCGGTTAATTGTTCTCTCTTGTTCGTGGGGGACGGACTGGGGTGTCCCAGTTAACTTGCAATGATGTTTTATAAGTTACTGAGCGAATTGCGATGTGAATGCGACCTTGAGAGAATCCTGTCCTCTGAGCAGGCCAACGTTGATATATTTTGGACCTTAGAGGATCCGTCGATATAAAGAAAGGTTACCGAAAACCAAGTCGCTGATGCTCTTTTTACCGACGACGACGAGGACGCCTAGCCCTTCCGTTGTCCAACCGAACGATCACGATTTTATTTTACCAGCACAACAAGACTCCATCCAAACGGATGCCCGTTTTGGCCACGTACAGCTACCTATATCCTTTAGGACCCTTACCTCACTCGAAGGGGTGTTGTATTCTGTTGACGTGCAAGATGACCTTTAGCGGTGTCAATACCCGCTGCCACTGCAGAGAATGTAATCGACGCTACTCCACAACGGACCGCGGCAAACAATTCGAATCGGTTGCCTTCCGCAAGACGTGCGAATTCCTTGGCTGCCTCGGATTACGCACGACAGCATACCACCCAGCCACTAATGGCATGGTTGAGAAGTTCCAACGCCAGCCCTCAGTGCTCGAGACAACAGAGAGGACGGGGTGGACAATCTTCCAATGGCCCTACTGAGCATCCGATCGACCATCAAACATGACCTTCGGAGTAGCCCGGTAGAACGGGTTTTTGGGAATAGGTTGATATTACCTGGAGCATTTGTCACCTCCGATTTCCCCATCCATGAACACGTTGAAAGCGATTTCTTGACCCGCATAAGACATTTCGCCAGGAATATACACCCAACCGCTCCCCGAGCAAATGTAAACCTAACTCGCTTTAATTACCTATTTCGCTCGAATGATGTGAATTTCGGTCCAAGTAAAAAACAATATAAACCTAAGTTCAATGATTAGTAGTCATCATTTTATTACGCCAATCATATAAGTTCATCTGATAGTGATTTGACGTTCACTTTGACGCCCGGAAACAACGCGCTGAACGTCCGCAGCCTTGGCTTGTCAAAACGTTGTATTTTAATGCCCTCCCGCGCGTGGTTCATCGTCGCCAATTCGATCCAACGTGGCGCATCTCCGTCCCCCCAAGACTCAGCAGCGACACGTCGGACAGGCCACCGTACCCTCCAGTCAAGAGGAGATGCGGTGCGTCGGGCAGAAAGGCGTCGTCTCCAGACAAGACAATCGCGGCTGCAGCGAAGCGTGCTGTCTTGAGTGGCGTCAGCGGTCGCCAGGATGGACTGTGGGCAAAAGAGGAGAAGAAGAAGACGGTTACTGAGAACGAAACGGCGGACAACAACAACAACAACGCGACGGCCATAAACAACTCACCTTCCTTCCACCCAGAGCTCGCAGCTCGACAGACGACCAACCCCGCTTCCTCCGTAGCCGCCACAGACAAACAGTTCGTTGACAGATGCCGCAACAGCTGCGTTAAAGCGAGAGGTTTTGAGTAGTGGTACCTGCGTTACGCGTCCCATTAAGGGAGCATTTGAAAACGCATTACGTTAACCGTGGCATCCACGGATCCCGAGGCAATGAAATTCCCATGTGGATGGAAATCGAGCGACTGTACCGATGACGTGTGACCCGAGAGGGCGCGAATTACTAAAAAAAGAAAATCCAAAACCAATCAGAGTTGTCATTTCGAACAACCCGAACGAGAAAGCGAGAGATAAAAGTAAGGGAAGAAATTACACCAATTCACCTACATTTCGCTTCTTCCAGATCCCAAACGCGTATTGAACCCGAAAGTGAGCCGGCAGCAATGCAGTCCTCATCTTGGCTAAACGGAGCGGAATCGACGGAGGAGGTGTGACCCGAGAAACTCATTATACACGTTGGTTTGCCGACTGCCCACAGCTTCACACGACGATCCTCCCCGCCAGTAGCGAGCACGCGGGCCGATTTTCGGCCCATCGTCAGGCAAGTGACATTACCCGGGGAATGGGCAACAAATTCCTCTACAAGTTAACAACAATGGGATGAAAATAGTAAATTCACGGTAAAACTGACGGGACACACCGCGTGGTTCTCTTGCCCCCAACTCTCGGATACTCAGCTCCCATAACTGATAGGAATTATGTGGGATATTTGTCTTGACCGTGAAGCCATTAGTAGCTCCGTCGTCCTTTATTCAAGTACGAGTAAACACGCCTACCCAAACAGCATAAATATCCATCTACGCCGGCTTCAAAGGCCGTGCCCCACACCGAGATTAAAACACGGGAGACGTCAAATCGCTTCCCATCTAACAACGTTAGTGGCCGATCTTCGGGTCGCAATTGAGTTCCCCGTCGTACGACCAAACCCCACGACAACGTCGCAGCCCTCCACAACTTCTCATCGAACGAACTCATCGCTTATCCCTGCTCCGGCTATGAAACAAGAGCCGTTGCCCGATAACCCCGTTCCTTCCCCACGACTTTACAATCCAAACCCCGTGACTGTCTGCCCTTCCATGGTCAATGAAATCCCTGTTAACCTCTTAGGCTTACACAATGAAAAACAAAACCTTGATAAACGATTCATAGAAAATTCAAAACGCAAAACACACCTTTATCAACGACCAAAATGTGTTTGTGAAGATTCGCCTTCTGAGAAAAGGATCCATCGCACTGGTTACAGTCGTGGGGCTTTAAACCTGGAAGACGAAATACAAAAAACAACCCCTAAACGACCTTGCAAATCAACAATTCCGCAACAGCGGGCCGCAGTTAAAGGATTTCAACAAGAAATCCCCATAAAATTAGTTTCGTTAATAGTAGCAAAAAAGTGAGAAAGACATCCTAGACGAACGCTTTAAGCAAGACTCGAGAATCCAACACATCTTCATGGACGGCCAAAATGTGACGTCGAAGGTTCGGCCCCCGAGCAAATGAAATACCGCATTGAATGCAGCTATTCGGCTTTAAATCCTTTATGGACGGCCGCAATGTGGGCGCGAAGGTTCTCTGACCGAAAACATTCCTTGCCGCAATGGCTACAGCCATGCGTCTTTTAAAATACACATTAATTGATCTGCAGAAATCTTGGTCTCCAATTTTAAGATTAACACAACGGAAGATCGCAATTAGACTTACTTTTAATTGCTCCACCTATTTGTGTCTCTACGCCTTCATTAACGTCAGATTCCTTGGAAAACTAAAATATATATAGACACCATAGAAAAAAATATTGGCATTATTCGACGTGGGTGTCGCTTCTCCACCACAACGTTCAGATCATTTGAATTTCCCAGATTATCTGCGGTCAGAGGATGAAACGATTAAATGACGTAACGGATGTCAAATCCACACGAAAAATGGTCGGGGTTAAGTGAGCGTAGGTAGAGGTTGGCTTCTGGCTGTAGCAGTGAACACCATAGGAAAACAGAAAAGATGGCAAAGGACACAACACTAATAGAAATCTCGTACACATCAAGCAGCTGTAACTATCACCCATACCACTTCATTCGTTAACCGCGCTGTGTGAATCAAGTTAAGAAAACATAAGGAATTTGAGCCGATAAATACATCCAACTATGAGAGAAAATAAATCCACGTCTGAGAATACTCTGGCGCAGTTATCCTCATTCCTCCGACACGTGTCAAGGGCAAGTATTATCGTAACAGGTTATAGGTATATAAAAGGCAAGCAACCGCTTTACAATAAATGCCACCAAATATTATTTCAAAACGTTAGTCGCATCTTTAAACTAGTCATAATATATAATATACGAAATTAACTCACATATTTAATACAACACTTCTTTCCCAATGATTTTTCCTCTTCACGACTTATTGCTAAAAAATTTAGCATAACGTTGTTTTTACTACCTGTCATCTTGCGAAGCAAACGTAAATTGCGTTTCATTTGTTGATGCCGCATCTTATTAACCGACATAACGAAAAATGCCAAATGAACTGTAATGTCCTCGTAACTTCGAAGACCTGGAGAAAATAGGGGTGAGAATGCACCTTGATACTGAGGCAGAATGGAGCGAACATGAGGAGAGGTTGTGAGGGATTTATTATCGAGATGCGAACAGGATAGGATATGAATGTAAAGACTGATGAGGATCAGTAGCGTTGTTGTGGATCAAAGGGCAGACCTAACATGATATATAAAAAAAGATAAGTTACCAGGTGGAAAAACTATACATGCAGTCAGTGGCGTGCGTAACATGTGATCTCGAAAGACACCAATTAAACAATTATTAATACTTGATTGTGCAAACCAACGCGAATCCATATGCCAGCTTAATTGGTAAAATCTTTTACCAATTTGCGTCTCATTTAATATTTAATATATAATAGGCAACAATTAAAGTCACTGGTTTTGTTTGGTTCTTATCGGCGAAATGATTCCTTTCAAAATTACTAATTTCGGTCAATAAATCGATGAAAATCTGCGAAAATCAGAGTTGGATCAAAATAACAGGATTTGCAACCGGGGATATCTTCACTGGGAATGATGGGGGTGTGGGTTGTCTGACCTATATGGGTGACTCGCCTTCAGCCAATTGAAGTTAACGATTAGCCTACTGTGCTCATAGGCGATGCGGACACGATAAACATTGTAATGGAGGCACTGAATAACGAATGATGGGCCAGTCCGTGGGTTGTTGAATTTTCTCGGTAGTCCTCTTTTAGGTCTGGTTCTATTGGGATCGCTCCGTATCATCGGGCCGAACGGTGACCGGTTTCTTTGGAGATTGTAAAACCGGGCTCGAAATACTTGGCGTTTTGTTAGTGGGAACAGGCAAACCGCCCACTTTACTGGTGGATGTACGGCAGTTGGGAGACGAAATGCTGGTGAAAATGGAACTCGGTGTCTGCAATTGGTATTTTTTCTTGCAAGGGTGATTTGATCTGCCGATGGTGTGTCATCCTAACGGGGTTTAATCCTGTAGATTTCTGTCGAGTACTACGGTAGTCTAGGGTCAGTGTGGTATTAGGGAGTCACACAAGTCGTTTCTGGAGGTGCCCACGAAATTTGGTATGTTTGGGTTTGATACCGAGCTTGTCGAACAGGCATTACACCAGACTGCTTTCGAGGTTAGTTCCTTGGTCGGAATGCCGAAAATCGAGGACACGGAATCTAGTTGCCCAATTGAACGGAATTTCCTCGGCGACGGCAAACGCTGCGTTGTCCATTGCGTCCTAACATATGTCAGAGGAACAAAATTTCCGTTTGTTTAAATCAGCACTTTCGGGTGTTCAGCGTTGGGCGAGAACGCACGGGATGACACCTTTGTCGGGGTCTGATTAGGCCTTGCAGGATAATTTTGTTTACAATCGTGTTTTTTAACGCACAGGTAGAAGGGGATTGCTTGCGGTGAGAGATTCTGGGGGGGGGTAGGTTATTAGCTAGTGCATATCCGGTGTTGCATGATGTTGGGGAGTCCGATGGCATGGTATGTCCAGGTAAAAACGTTATTGGACTGTATCAACGCCCGGTTAAGGGCCTTACTTTCGACCTTTGGCATTTTATCATGAAGGACCTCCACAATGGAAGATGGTTCTCTAGGTGGGTTGTTGCCAGATTCGATTAAGCTGACGTCTAGGACAATTCTAACGCTGTTTACGATTATGGACATGAAAATGTGGAGTGTATGTGCTGAAATTGGGAAGACGATCGCGCCTGTTATACTTGCTGAAGGTGTGCTAACTTAACTCTGAGTTAAGAAGCGACAGAAAATAACAAGAGTCCAGGTTTAATCGTCAATATAGGGCTCTCCCCGCGAATCTTCTTCGACAAATTAAAATGAATAAACGGACACTTCGCCCCCTACGTTTACACGGCTGATTAATGATTTAATCGTCGTCGTGGCTGATGTTCTGAGAGTCACCTTTCTCTTCACGTTCGAACTTTAAATTTGCGACCGGCAAATGAATCTCATCGACAATGCCACGGGATTAGACACTGGGAACTAAGAAGCAGAAACGACGGCACAAACGTGATTACTCCTGGATAACCGGCTGTTGAAAACAACGCAAGGTGTTTGGATGTTTATCTGAAATTGTTGACTGATGCAATCGACGATGCGTCAACATTTGCTATCTGTAATTTAGACGCATTTTGATGCGTTCGGCAATCGGCCCAATGCAATAGAAAAGAGCTTAGATCATTGGCTACAGCTGCGTGGCTTCATACCTTGAGTCGTACAAAACATAACAACTTCGCACGCTAGGGAAGATCGAATAAGAACGTAAACAATGTAAAACCTGCACAACACCAAGTGTACTTTAGGCAGTTGACACCGGTCAAAAGGAGTTATCGAATTGGCTACAGCAAAAATGTCCATACCGCGAATATGCAGCGGTATTATTAATAACGGGCATTTAGGCTTGCATCGTGCAAATTCATTGGCTGTCCTTCAGAACTGGTTTGTGGGACCAGGCAGTGGTTGCCTCGAGAATATTTAATTGCCGATGTCCATATTAATGAGCAGCCGATTGCAAAATTCAACGCCATTTAGACCAGGATGTTTCAAACGGTTTCCTATTGTCGTTACCTTGCATTGTATTTCGCTGCCGGAGCGCGGGTAACCAAAACTTTGAATTGAATCGAAAAACAAACGCGCCAATCGTCCCGATGGACGCACACGACTTTGCCCACGTCTATATTTACCAAGTTTACCCATCAATCGTTTGTCTGCATTTCCTTGGCGGTTGCGAGGTTGTTCGTTAAGGGGTCTTATTGAGATGATTTCCATTGATAGACTTAATGCCCCGTTTGTGGAGGCAATTATGCTCGACATCCGTCCACAGTCCTATGCGTCGCACCCAACCAATCTAACGACCTTTAGGTAAAATTTTGCTCTCATCACATGCACCCGTCGAAGGAACGTCTACTTCCCGAAGAAGTCCGGTTCCATGAAGCAAAAAACCTTGGAGCTACGCCAGGGAGTACCATTCCCGGAGATCAGCTTTTTCCGTTAAAATGACACCACCGTACCGAAGTTTGGCTTTCGGTGGTTTAAGCATACATATATTGTAATAGCATCAATTATGTTCTTGATGTTTTGGTAGCGCTTCTCTAAAAGGCCATTGAAGCATAGATTGCCAATAATGATTTCATTGACACCGTTATGGAACCTATTCGAACGCCGAAACATTTACATATGGAAAGACAAAACCGTCATTCTTAAAAATTTGGTGATCTAGTTGGCGTGCTTGTAGACAACAACCTTTAGAATTGGCATAATTAAAAAACGGAAGAAAAACGTTTTGTTTACCGTGAAAAAATTAAGAGTGCTATATACTGCACTTTCCTATAAAATTCGGTGTCAATATGCGAACCGAAAAGATAACTTCAATAGATTTGCAGCAGTTATTGGGAAACGGTAATAAGGGAATTTGGTTTCACGTATCAGCAACTCTCTGACCTAACAACGCATGTAACAACTCGAAGGCAACGTTACTGAATTCTTGAACCATTATACCCTTTTGCGCAAATAACCTCCTTATCACCATGAAGCTAATATATCATCAATTTTCGTAACACCAGAAATGAAGATTACGTTGTTTATTATCTATTTCGTTTTGGTTTAAATTAACAGTTGTCATTTTCAAGGTCATATGAAAGCGAAGCCTTCTCTTGACCATGGTCTTGTGGTGGTGTGTTCGAATTCGATGCTCATATGTTTATTTCAGTTTACAAGATTTCACATACACTTCAGATTCCTTCCTTTATTTTTTCCAGCCTTGAAAATTTGAATTGTCCCCCACAATTATATTTTTCGAATATCCTTGAGATTTTTCGTAAAATGGATTGGATTGGTCGATTTTTTAAGTCCTGCTTCGGGCCCAAGCCAATGCCAATTTGTTGTGTTCGCCAAGTCAAGGAATCTTCATCTACTCGGTCCCTTTACTGCCTTATACTCGTCTCAGTGTCCACACTTTCTGTGATATTCCACACAGGTGGATTATCACACATGACAGGCATCAAGATGGCGAGTTATTCTTGATTTTACTATGCAACTCATTGTTGTTCTTTGATTAATTAGTTGTTTAGTTGAGTGTTCTTATTATATCTTGATTTATTTAATATTAATTAGGTTGATGATGCCATGGTAACAGTTTCGGACTAAGGAACAATGCACTCGATACGCTGGCTACATGGCGGTCTATAGATTTTGCATCCCACTAGCACTGCTGCATTTTCTTTTAATGTTAACAACAATAGGAAATACCCACAGTCAGTCAATTCGCGGTGAATTCCATAATGGGTAATTTATTCGATTTTATCTTTACGAGAACATTCTGTGCAGATTTTGGATTTGGAAGTGTCTCTTCATGGTTAACATCAATATTTTTACCATCGCTCGGGTCAGCAACCATAGGTAAGTCATGATACTTCGAATCATCTTATTCTTCTTCTAGCTTGGATGGTACTTGCAGTTGCAGGTGGAATAGCATTCATTTATGTCCAAAATGTCTTTCTTATCGACTTCGCGTATGAATTCAACGGAACCTGGTAGGCTCTATCTTGTTCTCTTTAATTCAATGCAAACTTTTTGTCACTCCATATTTTTGTTGATTATTTAGGATGCGACGAAGTAATACGAAACCGATTTTCAAAACGTGTAAGCTTTGCAAATTTATTTTCTTTATTCGTTATCTCTGCCCGTGTACGCTTTGGTGCCTAATACGCACTAATTAGTGCCGAACGGTTTCTGTTATCGGCATCTCAAACCAAATTGTACGGCAAGCCAATAACCATGCAAGCAACTTGTCCATTTTTTCGGCTCTGGATGTCGTTTTTACTCCACCGTTTGACGACCTGCAGGTAAATCAACAGCTGATGTGAACCCACACCCTTATTTTGTTTGCAGTGATCTATGTCTGCTCTGGGGTGCTCTACGCCGGAGCTATTGTTGCCTACGCAACTCTGTGGGTTGTTTGGGGACTGCTCAACATTTGTGTCATCAACGCGATGATCATCTACGTCAACGTCTGCATAGTAGCGCTTCTGATGCTCCTCACACTCTTAAACCCGAGAAGTAAGTAAGGTGGTCTTTTGGGTGTCTTATTTGACACGATTAAATTTGCGACAATCTCCTAGTAGAGGAATTGCCGGCTTCGTCCACGTCGCCTGTCAATCAAATTAGCACGCGGAACCTTGGGAATAGCGTGTGCCGGTTGCTGGTCGAATCTCACAGTTAAGTACGTTCTGAAAGATAGCAGCTGGACTGAACCGTATTTCTGACCGTCGAATCTCGTAGCAGATCTACACCCAGTTGGTTCAAGTGACGATCCTCACAGGGAGCTACAAAAAGAATGGCAACGTGTTGCATCTGCTGCAACAACCTGTCTATTAATTCTGTTTGACCTTAATTCGACACAATCTCTGTTGTATCGCCGTATAACGTTTTTTACCCACAACACCACTCACCCCCATCTCGAGAAGAGGGAGGGTATTTTGGATTAAAAGTACACTGAATAAAGCGCCAATGAAGGTTACTAATTCGCCGCGCAGTTCAGATTTCTGGTGCTTACACTTTGTCTTACTGGACTACAGTCTGCAAAACTACTCCAGCGAATCCTTACGGCAAACCCGATGAAGCCGACTTATCGAGTCGAGTTGATGGAGGTGGTTTCTTGGCAATTTGGTACAGTTGGCGTCTCCAGTGACGTGACTGGCCCTTAGGACTTCGTCGGCATAACTTGGTGTCAACATTTGGAGGCTATTTAAAAGCCACCAATGAAATCGGCCTTATCGTTAGCTGTTTCCTCTAACGCGTTCCAGCGCGCGTTTCGCTTGTTTAAACTCGTGCAATTTGTTTTCGTAAAACGACTTTATAACTTAGGGTCGAACGGCTCCACCGAAATCCACAAAGACTGGCCACAACTGCGAAAGAGGCAAAGCTTTTAATTTTCGGGATCTTAAATCATGTTTGGTGGTGCAATACCCCAATAGAGAAACATTTGAACGAGAAAAATTGCACATTGAGGAGCCAGTTTGATAAAACCAAATCAATCAGTCCCTTTCTTCTTCTTCTTCTTCTTCTTCCTCAAAGCACTTTACTGGCGACGAACAATCTCTCCACATTTTTCTCCAAACAACAAAGCTGGCCGGATCGGATTGTTTCATCTAAAAGGAATGCGTTTATCTTCGTCAGATATTTTTGCCGTGTGTAGACGACGTTAAATTTCACCGATTTTTTTGCAGTTTAAGTCTTTTGGATTTTTGTCACTCGTTTTGAAAATCCAATTTACGGGGATCAGAGATGATGATGATGATGATAATTAAACAGGCGTATTTTCTTTTTGTGGTTATCAGATGAGGCCTAATTATTATGACCCAAAGTACTGTAAATCACCAGTTTTATCAGCTCCGGGCAAAACACATCGCCTACCCTCTCAAACTATAGCCAATCACAGCATAATTGTTTCGAGAGACGTTTTCTTTTTCAGTAGTATGTCACCAGGGCCACCCGCGGTTGCCTCACCCGGGACTCGAACCCAGGCCTCTCGCCAACAGATTGGACTTCCACACCAATCGGCAGCATAGAACACTAGATAGTGATATAATCGAGGTGGTCACCTAGTTGGGATAAACCGATTTGAAGGTTGTACGTGATGGAAGCGGTGGACCGTCGCCAACATTCCCAATTCCCTTCAGCGCCTTTTCCCACCCCCCCAAAGGTCACTAACGTTTCGATCGAAACGAAAGACGTTGGCACCCTACCTTGGCGTCGTCGTCGTAACTTCGTAAACAAAATGTGCGACGTCGTATTATTTTTCGTGCGGATGCTTTGTACAAGTGGGGCGTCCCCAGTGACTCAAGTTAGTTTTAATCCCAGTCGGATTGTGGCAGCCAGAAGCCTCCAGATCTCAGGATCATGACTCATCAGCTAGCACCAGAAAGAAGGTTCTAACCAACCAGCTGCAGAGGCTAGAAAGGTGGCCCTCCAGAGATTCCTAATGGAAATCTCTAATCCATGAAGCCGGCTTCTCTTCTGGTAGGGGGAGGGGGTGTAGGCACACTCAGTGCTTTAGTTACGCCGGGGTGTCGAGTTGCACCTCTACCCATGGCGTCAGAGTATCCGTGTTGATTTACTTTGATAAAATTCGAAAACCCAAAATTTTTCAAATATTTAAATAATTCATTGGGTTCCTGCATACTAGTGTTTCTCTAAAGTCGCCGAATTACCCAATGGCCTCGGTTGCTATTAGTGTAGATAAAATACCCCTTCCGTGTTTACCCTGTGTCATCCTCATACTCTTCTTGGGTTCGCCGCAACCTTTATGAAGGTCACCGGGGATGCGTGCTGTTACAGTGTGGTTAGTTGAAGGTCACCCTATAGTAATGCGATGCGTTTCTTTTTGTGGATCCTTTATTTTCCCCAAGACAACCGTTATTATTATTATTTTAACACCACTGATTTTCAAATGATATTTAATCTTTTTACTCTTTTCCGTTATTGGAACCCCATTCGTGGTTGCGTTGACCAATACGATGCAGAATGGGTAAGCCGGACTGAACGAAATAACAACGACGTAAATTGGCAAGAAAGGCAAATTAAACCCCCCAAGTATATAAAGCCTGGCAAACGCGTAATGGCAGCAATTTAAAGGTCCTATTCATAACGCTCGCCCCAAAAATGCATCCACCATCCATCGCTCAACGTCGCCAATGGCGAGAAGTGGACGTCGATGCACACACACACACACAACTCTAACTGATGGTTCTTCGATAAAAAAAAGAATGCCGTTATTTTGCAGGACTATCTCCCCTCTACCCGAGGAAGAGCCGGTCTCATAGATGGCCGTCTCAAGAAGTTTCTTGGGAATTGTGTGGAGCTGCCTTACTCGAAGAGAAGGTGGCAGTGGTCGCATTTGGCAGCCTCATATTTGCTTGATTGGAGAAGCCGAGGATTGGTTGGTGCATTCAAGGTTACCCGGCATTTTTTGCCAAGCGCCCTTTTTTTCAGTCGTGGTTCGTGTAGTCGCGATAGAATTTTAGTGCCCCCAAAAAAACACCTCATTGGCTGGACTTCTCGCACAGAATCGATCCGGGGAGCTGATGATGAACACCTGCCTGCCGTCTTTTGTCCGGGTGAACTCACAACTGAATCACCTGTCAGATGTAACCGCTGCCCTAGACATCGTATTTGTCATTGGCGGATCCATCTTCTCAAGGTGGGTTGGGACGCAATTCTGTTGGCTTGCAATCCTTAAACTTGCCGTGGCTGCAAGGCCTAGCAACCTTGGAAGTGATTATATCCGCAGAGTTGCTTGTCTCTCTGCAAGGGGACGGTCAATCTTCCTGTCAGCTGTTCATAAAGGACGATCGGATGCTTTCATCGGGGTGACACCGTAGAGTCTACGGCGTAGACAGATTGCAAGCCCATCGGCCTCGGAAGGTTTTTGTACAGTAATTTCGTCTTTGTACCCATCTGGGCAAACATCTGGTCTTCGTATCGTCGGACAACTCCATGGGGGCTCCCGGCTTTGGGCGGGTTCGGGCCTCTCTCGGCTAGACTGATGTCTCTGAGGTTGGTGTCCAGTCTTGCCGGCCAACTTGGTGAAGGGGAGCAGGAGGCCCCTTGCTTTCCCAGATTGAGCTGAAAAGAGGGTCCATGATGGTTGGGATACAACTTCTCCTGGTGTATTTTCAGGTGCCGTACGAGGTCTCATGTATTAGACGCAGTCTCCATTTTGTCCACATTGTCGGAGCATTATTTATTACAATCTGTCTGTCGTTTTACCCGAGGGCGCTGGGAGAGTCTTACAGGCGGGTTTCTCTGGCTCATTCGGGGGGTTGTCGCTTCGTCGGCCATTCGAGTGCGTTTTGGGGGCGCCAGCGTTTCGGTGGGTTGTCACGTGCTGGCACAAAAACCGATTTCCCGTCTCCGAACCTCAGTTTGATTGTCAGTCTTCAATTTATCGGGGATTCGATGGGTTGCTCGAATTGGGTGCCAGGTTTCTTACCAATCACCGATTCGGTCACGCTCACCTACACAACCAGTTCGCCCATGTCAGCCAACCACCTGTCGACCAATCACTCGCACGCATTTAATCGCCGCCTTTGGTTTTATAACAGCTGTTGGCGCGGCACCATTGAGTATGTATTTGTTTATTTTTCTTTTCTTATCAGCATCAGGGCCACACTTCAGGCGAAGCGACTGGGAATCAAGACTCGACGCCAGAAAATTGTAAGTTTTTCACCTACCATTTGAATGACCCATTTACTTGTTGAAACAGACCCAATTGCCGACCAAACCTTAATCGTGGTGTTTCTCCTTCTGCCAAGGGGAGCGGAGGATTCCTGGGAATGTTTTGCTGAATGCGGATGGTCTTTCAGCAGCCACGTCTACACCACCCTGATTTCGCGTACTTTTGTAGAAAAAAACTCGTGGAGGAGACGAAGGGGAGAGAGGAAGAAGAACTGCGGATTCGCCAATCGGGTGGGACTCTCGGTGACCTTGAGACCGACCAATTACCATTGGCCACCACTCGTCGAAGACCGCCACTCGTTTCGGCACCGAACGACGACGCATGAGTGCGCGCTTAGCCAATCAATGATTGTTTTATAACTCGTAGAGAATCTCGCCGTTAGTACATCACCTCACCAACCCGGTTTCAAGTAAGATGCCACTGTTGGTCATTAAGTGCTGAAAAACATTAGCCAATTAGAATTGGAGCGTGGCGTGCGTATATATTCGGCAAGATAGCGACTAAACAAGTAAGCGGGTCATGTTTCTGAGCATCTCAACGTCTTCATCGTCAGAGGAGGGGGAGCTGAGCTAGAGGCTCAATAGCTCGAAGAGGTAGCCCGACTGTGTAGCGGTCACATACCTGGGTTCGACCCCCAGCTCAGGCCACGACACGTTGGACTGGGGACTCCGCCACTTGTAAACTTTTCCTGAGAATCTTCACGGCGCACACACACGTTAAACCGGTTTACCCTCTCGTAAATAAGATGGATTTTGGGGAAGGAGGCGGAGGATATGGAGGAGGAGGAGAAGGTGGTGGAGAGGTTTCACCGTCGCAGTTGATTCCATCCGGTGCAGTGGGCTGTCATTTCATTCTCTCCACCTTTAGTGCTGAATATGCTCAATGAAGTGGAAGCTCACATGATGACGATGACGACGAAACTGCATCAAGCAATTCTCTATCATCGGTTCAAAGTCTAGGCGCTTCCCACTTAGCTGCTAGCGGCAGTTTCAAATGGTGCCAAACCAGATCTTCCACAAAAGAATGACAACGATTGTCCCGTACAAGTCGCCTTCTTCTTCTTCTCCCCAGTTCGAGATTCCCGACCAATCATCATTGACTTCAACCAGCGTTTCCAATCCTGTCAATAGTGAGCATTCGCATAGTAACAATCATATTCTGACAATTTGAGTTCCTAGTGCAGCCCTCTATCGACGGGCTGTTGACCTACGTGGTAGACTTGGTAAAGCAACAGGGCCTCGCTGACTACAACGGTCTCAATTGACCCCAGAATTCGCAGGGATATAGCCCCACTACCTTGCAATCGATACTAATCCGAATTAGCGACAACCACTCCCAGCCTATCAATTTGAACGATGCGCAAGTCGAGTATGTACCAGCCTCCACGATAATGCCGAATGTTCAAGCGAAGGAGAGGTCGTAGGTTTGTGTCAACCGCGTCGCTTTCCGCTCCACCCAACCCTGAGCCACTGCGCGTCGACTATTCCAGGGTTTCGATCATTGATTGTCTGCGACTTTATTGGGCATTCCGATACCAGCGAATTCAGTTGTAGGTTCTACTCACTATATATCAGTAGACGTCTAATTTAGAATTTTTATCACAGGATGGATCTCTTGGACGTTGATTCTTCCACAAAGTTTAACTCAATCAGGGCAATGCGAATCAAATTCTTAAACAGTTGCATGTAAGTAGTTGGCTTTTTTGCTATTTATACTTTTTCATAGATAAAATATGAAGAACAAGGGGCCTCACACTATCAAGTTTTCTTCCGAGAGTTTATGTATGAATTTTAGATGACCATATTTGTGTTATTTACATTTTTATTAGCAAATTAGCCGATTTACTGTCCACTGCGACGTATCAGACAATAAATAAGGATTTTGAGAAGTTTTTTGTTTTTCCATTAACTGTTTTGGGCCATTGGAACCGAAACTTCAATTATACAGCAAACATACCGCCTAATTATTGTAGGGGAATAAGAGAAGACATCTTTAAACAATAAATCGATTAACCTGCTCGGTGAAAGGTAAATATTCTACATTGTAATTAGGGGTTGTTGATACCAAGATAAAAATTAAACAAAAAGCTAAACCTCCATTATAGAACGTAGCCAACTGAGCGTCTGTATTGTTTTTTTCGACCTACAATTTAGATTAAAACGTATCGAAAATTGATTCGTCTCGGTCCAGAAGGCCTCTCTTATTACCCCAAGTACGATCGTTTCTTCTTAAATGTCGCCATTTTTAATCCTCTGTGACCTCGATTGGTCTTTTTTTAAATTCTCCTCGGGGTTTCACGCCTTTACAAAACATCGATTGCAGCGGTTGTGTTTGAACTCGCCAGCTGTGCAAATCGGCGTCTGGATCTTGGTTTCCGTGGTTTGTCCGTTCTTGGTAGCACAAGGTCATGTGGAGGAATTTTCCATCTCGTCCGATCATGGCGTACTTGCGTTCTCGATCATCGCCATCATCAGATGATCAAAATCAATAAAATCGGAGCGAAAACCTGCTAGAGAATGACCCGGCGTAATGGATGGGAATGATATACAGGTGGCGACGTCCCTCGATCACCAATAAAGGCGATTAGCATGTGCACAGCTAGGTATTTATCCATGCACAGGCCGCCATATTAGCATTGTCAGCTCCTGTAGAGTTCCTAGTCGCTCGCGAAAGTGTAATTCTTTTACTGGCTCTCGGGTGAACACAACTTCATGATTCTATAACGCTGATTGTGCCTTTTGCGAATGAGTTCTAGGAAAATAGGATTAGTTAATGGTAACCTGTATTCCGACAGAAAATGTCCCCAAACGTCAGTCAACTCCATGAATAAGGCGACTTAAATGGGCAAATGAACTTTACTTAGGAAGGAAGATAGGTAGAAGGTACACACATCGTGTAAGTGCAATTACGAAAGAAGATATAATAAGGAAAGCGATAGACGAAGAAGTTGGAACACAATAGGAGCTTTGGGCGACGGGTAACTACCCAACTGGTCCATAGTGTGGGAGAAGGGAGGATGTCGCTGTAGGATGTGTGGAGGAGGTTGAGCGGCTGCGGTTGCCGGTTGCGGAGGGTTGGGAGAGCGAAAGGCATCCTGGATGACGGGTGAAAGTGAGTTGCCTCACTTTGAGTGAACCAGAGGGTTGTAAACACCATCAGATCGAACTTCGTACCATAGAAAGATAGAAAGGCAAGATGGCCGCCTCTTTTTTAACACAACTTCACGATTCTATAACGCTGATTGTGCCTTTTGTGTATAATCAGTAAACGCCTTGTTACGAGGGTCGGAAACGAACGACTCGCGAGGCGCTTGTGTTCCGTGAAATGTCTCAATTTTACCCAGCAGTCATTTATTTCGGTGCAATCGCGGGTACACGCAATCTCCCATCTTGGTAGGTGCGACATGAAATGGTTGGTGTGATACACACCTTGAGAATTAGTTCTAGATTGTCGTCACGAAGGAGACCAGTGCCTTAAATTACCTTTTGTTGTAAATTAATTCAAATACTTGTTTTTTTCGTGGTACAGACTCTGTGTAATTACATCCTATGTAATATATCTTCCCGGCGCCAGCAACACCTCCAAAGAGCCAATCCAACGGCAACACAGCTTCTCGTGAAGTCAGGTCACTGATGTGGTCTGCTAGTCTTGTTCTGATTGGTTGTTTTGTTGTTTATAATAATAATAATTGTAAGCGCTTTATTGAGGTCATCAGGACCGAAACCTTCTGCATAAAAAATATAACAATATACGACAATTATTTTCTATTTCCTTCTTCACCTGTTTGGGTGAAACTAAAAATCAGGACAGATAGGGAATTACCGAATCGCGATATGCCGTCGTTCTTGTGGGTATTGAACGGTATAGCCTACACATTGGTCGAAGAGACTTACACTTGGATGAACTTTAATCGAGGGGATGGGAGGGGTCACCTAAAATACGCGAAGCTATTGCTGTACCACTAGTGAAGTGGTGTTGTCTCGTCGATAGGGTCGTCTCTTCGATGGAGAGCATTGGCAGACCACGCCGAGCGTAGTGGCGTGCGCTTGTAATCTAGCAACCTGGAGGCCGGGTGGCGGAAACTGTCTCGCGCGCGTTATGGACAAGGCCTTCTATGGCCGCCATTACCTCGTTGTTATTTCCTCCATTCCTGTTAAACATTAAATGCTGAAAATTCTGGTCTTTGTGACCTTAATAAAGCGTAAAAATTATTATTATTATTATTATTAAGTCTCCTGAACCGGCGAACTAATGTCTACCTCCCACGTCCTTAGCCTGTTCAGCTTAACCAACACCTAAGCTGACACTCACTATGGCTCATCAACACAATTTCACGATATCCGCACACTTCGGTATTGGCCCCCAGCAACTCTCCAAATTATTTTTACCACAACACGCGCCATTGGACAAACCTCAAGATGTTCCTACTGCACAGTACGTCTGGGCCCTTTTCGATGTGACAGCAAATCTAAATCGCTGTTTATTACCCCCTGTCCACTGGCTTGCGCTACACGTTTCGGCTACATGTTGTCGGTTTGAGGCATTTCCTGAATAAGCGCGAAGTAGATCTAGCTGCACCGCATTACGAACATCGACAGACTGACTCGCTTATTTGATGGGGCGTCGTTTTAGGGGCGGGGTGTTGTCTGTATCGTTGCGGCCTCGATTCCCCAGTTTCCTCTAGAAGACGCAGCAACAATACCGGGCTGACGGTTCTGTTAGACATGGTGAATCGATGTCCTGTAGGTTGACGCTCTCTAGCCTTAGTGCGAATCTAGTTATCAAGTCCGTTATTAGAAACTTGTGTAGACACGTTCGGGACTAATAATAATAATAGTGATAATTTCTAACGGTTTTATTCAACTCCAAACCAATCAGGCGCGAATATAATTGGTAAGATGAATATAAGACGTAAAGACATCCATGGTATCATTTGTTGCCTTCAAATTTACTTTTATTTAACTACTCACAGCTTCCTGTGCGGATTGTATGTCTCCTTTTTTTTAGCTATTCCAATAAAACGAGATTTATACTAATCAATTTTATTCGATCAATTTAGAGGCCACATTGGATTCAAGTGGAAGAAATTTCGCCAAAATTGGTAGCTTAAAACAACCCAATATTTTGATAACCGATTTTGATTGGCTATGTTTAGCATGGGTTGCTGCCCTGGATCGAAATTGTAAACATTTTTTATTTGCCTACAACATCTCCTCTTTTTCATAAATTACGAATTCTTATTTACGATTTCAGTTGTCGTCGTACATGGTGCAATATTCGGTTTCATTTATTTCAAAATATGCCTAGAAAGATCTGAGGATGCCTCCATTCCCGAGTCCTAGCCGATTTGTGTCTGAGGGCGTAAAACGATACAATCGAAGTTTGAAAATGATAAAAGAAAATCTCGCAAATATTTTAAATTAAACATTTTAGAAAAAATAGTTCCGGATATTTTTTCTGCACGGAAGTGTCGCTTATTGGTTATCGGTTGCCAATCATATTTGGTGTCGCTTACCTGATGCCGTCAATCAGAAAACTACCGCACTTAATAGACAATTGAAACCAAAACCTTGCTCACAAAAGTAGTATAAAAGCGAACCTCTTTCGGGAAATGCTCAACGAACAAAAACTTCCGTTACTATGTGAGTTCCATCTTCGGGCTGTTAAACTCCGACTCTGCTGTGACAGCTTGACGCCTTTTGTTTGTGTTTAAAGGAAATTCTTTTTCGCCGCCGTTCTTATGATGCTGGTTGTCGTCACAACCGTCTAGTGAGTTTCGATTTAATCATGTCTGCCTTTTCGAAGTCGTCGTGCGCTGTGTAATCCTCCCAGAGATGTAAGCACATTTTAAATCAACCGTCATTGACGCATTGCTTAAGAAATAAACCAACACTATAAATCAAATTCAAGTCTTCCAAGCAGATTCATTGCCGAGAGAAATGTTGAGAGACAACCACGTGAATTGATTAAAATAACACATAAGCCCGTAAAGCTCTCACTTCAACCCTCAAAAAACTGTTTTTGTTATTTGCAGCGCAGACGAGGTGGAGTGGTTAGTTATCGTTTTTTAAGCTTCCGGGTTTATCAGTCTCCCTGCGTCTTTAATCCTTCTCTTTCATTTATTTTAGTGGAGTATGCTTTAAGTAAATAATATTTGCTTATGGAACAAAGGCTCTACTTTCACGTCGATTTTACCGCATATTCAATTTTTTTTCAGAAGAGAGTAGGCTTTGTTAATTTATAACGATTTAATTTCAACTCAAAACCAATCAGGGACGAATATGATTGGTAAGATGAATATAAGACGAAGACACCAGCATGGTATCATTCGTTGCCTTCAAATTTACTTTTATTTAACTTCTCACAGCTTCATGTGCGGATTGTATGTCTCCTTCTTTTGTTGATCATTCATAAAAAAGAGATTTACACTCATCCATTTTATTCGATAAATTTAGAGGCCACATTGATGAAAAATGGGATAAATCTCGCCAAAAGTGGTA
The DNA here is from genome assembly GCA_028672205.1 of Proteocephalus fallax. Classification (NCBI taxonomy): domain Eukaryota; kingdom Metazoa; phylum Platyhelminthes; class Cestoda; order Proteocephalidea; family Proteocephalidae; genus Proteocephalus; species Proteocephalus fallax. The sequence goes on along the minus strand of JAPUBX010001862.1, from coordinate 15,268 downwards.
ACTTAAAACAACCAAATATTTTTATTGGTCTATTTTAGCACGGGTTGCAAACCTGGACCGATATAGTAAACAAATGTTATCCGCCTAAAACTACACCTCTTTATCATAAATTACGAATTCGGATTTTTTCCATTTCAGTTGCCGTCGCACTTGGTGAGACATGCGATTTCATTTATTTCAAAATACACCTAGCAAAAATATACCACAATAATCGGAAATTGAAGCAAGCCACGAATGATCAAAACATTAATCTCAAACAAAAGACTTTGTATTAAAAAAACACGTACCTTCATTTGTGCCTCTTGTTTAAATGTATCTTTTTTTTGCAGTACATCGTGCACAGTAAGCAGCTTGTCTAGACAGAACTATGACTGCAACTGTCAAATTCTAAATGCATTGTTTTATTACTTAGCCATCATGAACGCACGGCCAATGATGGTGCGTCATTTTCCTTATGACTCAGACAAACAGGATCATGATTGATGGAGATTATGTTGTTTTTAGGCATCAGAAGTGGCCAATTTCTGATCTTGGGACGCGGGCATATATTCATTCAATAAAGAGTTATTTGAGCAAATCCTCCTATTTATATTGCGGAGTAAACATTTTATGATTCTCGGCATAGTATTTCAGTGTCTGAATGCAAAATTCGGTGTGCGTCAACTATACCGAGCGGTTATTATTGTCGATGATGTTTACCGTTGCAATTTTCGTTTAATTCGGATATCAGACAACACTAATCACGAAAATACGATTTATAAATATTTGTGGGGATTATTAATAATTTAATTTACCGTGAGAAGTTGATAAACACATTGTTTTATAGAGAATAATGAAATCGATAAATAAATGCAGGTAGTGGGAGTTGTACACTTAATTAGTGGCAGAAGCATTTAAACTAGGTGTTCCATATTGCCCAGAAAGCAAGGTCCCATGTGGTAGCTACTTAACCCAGAGGGGTCGTGGAAGGAACATCTGAAGATGCCTCCATCCCCGAGTCCTAGCAGATCCCCGACAGAACTGTACTCTAAATGCACGACCTTGAAGTTTCACTTGACATATTACGCCTCTGGAGGTTTATTGTCCAACACCCTGGAAAAAGATAACCTATGTAGGGCTGACGCTGTCGAATTCATGGTCGGGTTTTGAATTACGAATGCCCGATTAAGTGGTCTTATTAGGTTCGAGGACGTTGAACAGTGGGTTTATCCCATCACAGTAGGTGGACATATGCGGTTCCGACATCGACGATATTTAGAGTTCAATAGAACACGAAGTCCTGTTGCTTGGGGATTGTGGCGATGGGGGTTTTGAGTAACAAGTAGGATTGATCATCCCCTCGAAGAAGATGATGCGAAATTTGGCTTGAAATATTGGCAAACAGCGCTTTGTTTCAGAGGACGTTAAACGATACAACCGAAGTTTGAAAATGATAAAGGAATATCTAGCAAATATTAAAAATCATTTTTGTTTGTTCTGGTCTGGTTTGTGGTGAAGTTGGTTCTTTTAACCAACGTGGAATAATTGAAGCGGTAGCCAGTTTTGTAACTAAGAGTGAAGATATTCCGGAAACACGGAAGTAGAAAAGTTTCCCGAGAATTTAAAAAAGTAACACTTTCAACCAGAATTGCTGGGTATTATCCGCTTAAGGTAATTTCTTTAATTGTGTTTTGATAACTCTATTGCCACCGTACCATTATACCGAATTGCGAAATATTAAGTGAATTTAATATTTCAATTGGCATAATTAAAGCCTCATTGTTTTACAATCCTGTCCAATTAGCCTCGACAATAAAACAAGCGTCGACCGATCTTCTTTGGTTATCAAAAAATACTTTGAAACACAAATATTTTATTGGCCAATGTCTACGCCTTAACCGTTGTGAATCCAACACCAAAAAAGACCGATCCTCCGGATTCTTTAAACTAAAGCAAGAATAGGATCATAGTTAATTGGGTTCAATTTCGGGTTAGTTTTGGACATTTCATCTTACCCCAGTGAACATGGTAGGACAAGAAGGTGTCGAGTGTTGAACAGAACACCCACGATTCGTCTTCGCCTTCTGGTTTCTCAAACGTTGTTGTAAGAACCTTCTTGTCACCATCTTCTTCGACGGCTGTTAAAGAGAAATTACAATTGAAGTATTTGTTGTATAATCATGCTCAATTTGTAACAGTAGCTGAGAAAGAGGAGGAGGAGGAGATGGTGAATGGGCACTTACTGCACGCTGGCTCGGAGTAATCACGGCAGAGGTCACGAGTCGCTGTCATGATTGTTGTCTAAAAGAGGGATAAACAAAATAAGGGACCATAATTCTCGGTTTTGACTTTGTCCTTCGGCTTACCGTGGGGCCCGATGGGCATTCTGCAAGACGTGCACACTTAATGTCGACGCTCGATTTTCCCACTGCATCGATTTCGCCGGAGCTCGACAGCGAGGGCTGGATACAGTCTGAAGACCAAGACAGAAACAAGGATTTTTAATGGGATTCGATAAGACAGTGACCTAGATCGCATTGTCAACACAATTCTCACTCTTTTCGATGCCCTTCCATGACCCGCCGTGGGAGAAGTAGACCATCACGAAGGCGTAACGCTGATCCTGCATGTAGCCGTCCATGCGGAACCCTGCCGAGATGTGCGACTCAACCTCGCACACTTTTGCGGTGGCCGTGAATTTTCCATCCTCTGCAACCCAATAGGACACAATTAGGCCAATTGGCTTAAAGTACCCACAAATTCTCTCAAACAATATGCTACTTATGATGCATATAAGTATTAAATATGCCGATTCATTGTGATTGACTTACCTTCGATCAATCCACAAGGAATTTTGTCAGTTGGGTCCCAGGATTTCTCGCAGCTGTCAGTGCCATCGAAATTGTAGTCGGTTTGGTCAATGCGAAGAACCTACAATGGACGTGAGTGAGTGTAGCCCATTCCTAAGACTTCACGGTGCCCTGTGCAACGAAACCCACCTCGAATGGACCGGGCACCTCAACGGAAATGTCCACGCATCCGGATTCTGCATCAATCACGAACTGAGCCTGGATGTTGCCTAAAGGAAGAAATTCGGTCTGGTCTGCAGTCTGTGAAATTAAAGGTTTTAAAGAGAATTTGTATAGCAGGTATTGACACGACCATCTCATTCCAAATGCGTCTCATTTCTTTCGTTTCGATAGCTTAGTAAATAAAATCGATTGACACGCCATCGTAGTGTAACACTTCTCGGGAAACGAGGAATATACGATGTCTCGAAGGAAAACTATTATGCAACATGTAGCTGTAACGTGGATGCTACGCGCCAAAAACTGTAACAGTGCTAAGGAAGCAATTAACTAATAAAAGGTGCAAAATCCTCGGATTACCTGCTAGAACCAGAATAGCGGAGATGTAGACGATGCTGAACATAGTGGTGGCGGGATCTGGTTGGGACGGTCGAGACCAGCCCTATTTATACCGGTTCTCGAGGGGTAACGCCTGATGGACGCCCAAATGTTTTGTTTTGTTTGTATTTTCGTAAACGATATTGTGTTCGACAAAATACCTTTTTTTATTTTAATTCTACGGTAACGCCTTCTTATTTCCTTTACTGTCTGATTGACACCAAGTTCTTGCCACAAAAAAATAATTTCCCATCTGAAACCGGATTTTCGATTATGATATAATTGTTGATAAACTTGCTATCCAACCCTAAATCTACTTTTTTTAAATCATGGCCGGGTTCTGTACTCGTATTGGTCGGTGTATTAGGAATAATGGGATATGCGACGTTCTGCAACATGTCGGCGGCATTCCAATTGAAATTGGCATCCTCGGTCTGTTTGTGAGTGGTCTGTCTTCGACATGGAGGTCAGACAACCAAAATGCCGCGGCTTCGAATGTGTTGGGTTGTGGCAGCAGCATCCAAGATGTAATAACCAGCCTCAGCTTTATTTGTGGTCCTTCTCCGGTCACCCTTCAACTAGTTTCCCAGGACAGCCGTGATCTCAAACCCTTAAGGAAATAGGGTAGATCCAACCACTGTCGGCGTTCAAATAAGCAAATGGCCGGTATTTAATCTAGTGTCATTTTAGCTTAATATTCTAGAACAATTAATGAAGCCTTATCCTGGCTTGAATTGTGTAAAATCGTCATTTCTGGAGACATTATTTTTGTTTGTTCTGGTCTGGTTCTGGGTTGTGGTCCTTCTCCGGTCACCCTGCAACGATGTGCGGTGTCTTGCGCCGGCGACATCCTACTACTACTTGTAAGTAGTGACTTTTCGAATCCTCCTCCTCCTCTTTCTCCTCTTCCTTCTCCTCCTCTTTCTCCTCCTCGTTCATTCTCTCATCATCTCGACAATGGGCATTGAATTTAATAGGGGTCGACGACCTTGGAGAAAAGAAGATTCTTTCTTTTAGAAACATATAAAAGAATGAACAACATGTATAACCTAATTTCAGTCTAAGAAATATATATATTAATTGGTTCTAAAATAAAAATTATATACGCTTTATTGTAACCACGAGTAGTAAACTTTTAACATTAAACATAATAAATTTGCCAATCAAATCCGTAGCTCAATAATACCCGAACCGACTGTTAGACAGTGACCTATCACACGTTGACCAATGAGGGAACGATGGGGTGACACGTTCGATTACCAAGGGAAAGCAGCTGAGCGTGAAGAATAAGAATTAATATATTTGAGGTCACAAGGGTCAAATCATTCAACGGTCCTTTAGTTCCTGCTTCTGGTGAAACAAAAAATCGGGACATCTTAAGTAATGAATGATCGTGATTCTTGTAGGTTTTGAAAGGCGATGCCAACGCATTGGTCGAAGAGATTTTCATTTAGATAAACCTGAATAGAGGGCATAGGGGGGCTCATCAAAGGCGAGTCGATTGCAGCGTCAAGTTGCGTAGAATGATGGTCTCTTGGATTGAGTGCATAGGGCGGTTGCTAGAAGATGAGATTATTTTAACATTATCAGAACACTTGAATTGTCGACGTAAGTTCCCAAAAGCGGTTCCGCTGGACATTCTTCGGCTCCAATCGCTGGGGGACTTTTAGGACGATAGGAAAACCTGTTTCAAGGAACACAACGTCCTGTTGTCTGGGACTTGAGGCCATGGTGGTCCTGGGCAACAAGGTCAACAATGCAGAATGTCGTTGACAGGCCCGCTGGGGTCTCAGAACACTACCCCCGGTCGCAGATAGACAGGAGAAGAAATTATGTGAGAGGTAATTGCTTAACGCTGGGGATTGTGGCATTGAATACCTGCCGCAAGCAACTGCTGATGACACACAACAGTCTCTGTAAGACGTCTTCCTCTTATCATTGGTTGCGAGATGCTCTACAGCCTAGAATTTGTTTACGACAACAGTAAAATAAACAGCGGAAAACACTTGTTATTTAGAAATTTATATTAATAAAGACGATATGTGTACGTCTATTGTCAAACAAAATTTGTAAACGCTTTTAAAGACAACATATATTGAGGTAGAATCGCGTTTGTGCTGTTATTAATGACAATAAGTTTAATAGCGTTTTGAGATCACGAAGACCAAAACATGTAGTATGTTTTTCATGCCATTTTCATTGGCAGAATCAGATTTGGAGCATATCAGTTGTAGTACCCGATTCTGACGATAGTGGGAACAAATACTACCGGTTTTTGAGCCTTAAACCAAGTTATCTTTCAAAACAAGTCGTCTTTGTTTCGTCTTCGTTTTGTTTTTCCAGGATGGTTTGACAATTAAATACGATTTCTACGGCATAATAGATGTGCTCGATAAATCAAACCACAATTAATCAACAATTAAATCGTGATCCTGACTTCACTTTTCATTTCACCTTTCACATCTCCAATGTACTCTCAATCTGAATGGCTGGATATGGAAATTCGTTCAGTTTTTATATCAGTCGGCTTTAGGGTTTTCCATAAAGGTGAAAGAGGGTAAAGTACTTTTTTTAGATTGCAGGCATCGGTCAGCAGGGCCTAAAGATGTTGAATGCCATTAAAAACCGGTATCGATCTCAAGTGAAGCAAGCGAGCCTATATTATAACAGAATCCTCCGGAATGATGGAACTTAGGGTTTTCTGTTACGATTTAAAATCTTCTTCTCCATGTAACCAAACAACTTCTCCACCCTTCTCTTTCTCCTCATCTTTGACTTCCTCACCCTCTTCCCAGTCCAAATCACTTCTCTATACTCCTCTTTTTCCTTCTCCGTGTGTTCCTCACCGTCCTTTTTCTCTCCAACAACTTATCCATACTTCTACTATTCCTCCTTCTCCACTTCCTTTTCCTCTTCCTATCATTCTCTTTGCTTTAAAAAGGAATATTTTGGCAACAGATAGATGCCCAGATATCGGCAAATATCTTACAACGTTTACGCCTACTATTTTTTTTACATCCAAAAGGAATATTGACTGCGCTGTATTGTCTGTCGATCACATAAACGGATCGTAAAACCGGAAATCCAAACCAATAAAACCATAAAATAAAATCGGCTTAGAACGTTTTTTTTATAATTTAACAATTATAATCATTTTTTTAACTTCACGAGCACGTAGCTTTTGGCATTAGAGAAGTACTAGATATGAAAATGGTCTTTTAGTTTCTGCTTCACTTGCTCTGGTGAAACAAAACATCGGGACAAATAAGGAATGACCGAATTGCGATATTCCGCCGTTCTTGTGGGTATTGAACAGTATTGCTTACGCATTGGTCGAAAAGATTTACACTTGGGTAAACTTGAAAAGAGGGGATGGGAGGCGTCACTTTAAATACGAGCAGTGATTTTTGATCAACTATTGAAGTGACGTTGGACGATGAAAAAGAATTGCGGCGTTCTACAATTATTGTAGATACGGAACGGTTTTGCCTACGCAGAGGTATAAGAGATTTACCTATCGATAAACTTGATTGGAAAAGATGGCAGTGGTGATATAATACGCAGGAGTGGGAAATAATGTTTTTGTAGGATAGTGATATCGAATTGCTTGGGCTTGATGTAAATGGGTGTTGGTTGGAAAGTGTACAATTCTGAAGAGGGCTTCATGTGAATGAGTTGTGCTGGTTGCTAACTTTAACTATTAATTGTGTTTTACTATGCTGACTATTGTACCGCATTTTTAAGAATATCCTTTACGACGTGGCTGCACGTGTTCTCATTCTGTAAAGGTCTCGGTTGGCTATTTGGGTTATACCGATATTACAGACAATTCGTCTCTTCTATATTAAGGTTTAATTCAACCATCCATACAATACTACCACATTTGGCGTCGCAACTATGTTAAAAACGAACCTCGAATCCTTATCAATTAATGCAACTTCACGAGAAGTGTCGGACTACATTGAGCGTTTCGAAATTTGGGCTATCACCCAAGATAATCGAATTGCTTGGGCTTGATGTAAATGAGTGTTGGTTGGGAAGTGTCGAATTCTGAAGAGGGATTCTGATTGCAAGAAATAGATTGATTAATCGCTGTTTTTGTCCAAAACAGCTTTTTTACTTAAGAAGTGTTTCCGGCTGACTTACGTCTACGATCAAACATTTGCGCTATTCGGTAAGCTGCTTCGTGATTGGCCAGGTTCGCTTGGGTCGGTAGACAGATTGCTCGGTCCCATGTGGTATTCGCGGAAATCAAGGTCCCATGTGGTGGTTACTCAACCCAGAGGGGTCGTGGAAGGAACATCTGAAGATGCCTCCATCCCCGAGTCCTAGCAGTTCCCCGACAGAACTGTACTCTAAATGCATGACCTTGAAGTTTCACTTGACATATTACGCCTCTGGAGGTTTATTGTCCAACACCCTGGAAAAAGATAACCTATGTAGGGCTGACGCTGTCGAATTCATGGTTGGGTTTTGAATTGCGAATGCCCGATTAAGTGGTCTTATTAGGTTCGAGGACGTTGAACAGTGGGTTTATCCCATCACAGTAGGTGGACATATGCGGTTCCGACATCGACGATATTTAGAGTTCAATAGAACACGAAGTTCTGTTGCTTGGGGATTGGCGGTTCTGGGCAACCAGTGCGATTGATCATCCTCTCGAGGAAGATAATAGCTAAACAAAACCCTCGCGTTGTCTTGAAATATTGGCAAACAGCGCTTTGTGTCTGAGGGCGTAAAACGATACAATCGAAGTTTGAAAATGATAAAAGAAAATCTCGCAAATATTTTAAATTAAACATTTTATGAAAAAATAGTTCCGTATATTTTTTCCGCACGGACGTGTCGCTCATTGGTTATCGGTTGCCAATCATATTTGGTGTCGCTTACCTGATGCCGTCAATCAGAAAACTACCGCACTTAATAGACAATTGAAACCAAAACCTTGCTCACAAAAGTAGTATAAAAGCGAACCTCTTTCGGGAAATGCTCAACGAACAAAAACTTCCGTTACTATGTGAGTTCCATCTTCGGGCTGTTAAACTCCGACTCTGCTGTGACAGCTTGACGCCTTTTGTTTGTGTTTAAAGGAAATTCTTTTTCGCCGCCGTTCTTATGATGCTGGTTGTCGTCACAACCGTCTAGTGAGTTTCGATTTAATCATGTCTGCCTTTTCGAAGTCGTCGTGCGCTGTGTAATCCTCCCAGAGATGTAAGCACATTTTAAATCAACCGTCATTGGCGCATTACTTAAGAAATAAACCAACACTATAAATCGAATTCAAGTCTTCCAAGGAGATTCATTGCCGAGAGAAATGTTGAGAGACAACCACGTGAATTGATTAAAATAACACATAAGCCCGTAAAGCTCTCACTTCAACCCTCAAAAAACTGTTTTTGTTATTTGCAGCGCAGACGAGGTGGAGTGGTTAGTTATCGTTTTTTAAGCTTCCGGGTTTATCAGTCTCCCTGCGTCTTTAATCCTTCTCTTTCATTTATTTTAGTGGAGTATGCTTTAAGTAAATAATATTTGCTTATGGAACAAAGGCTCTACTTTCACGTCGATTTTACCGCATATTCAATTTTTTTTTCAGAAGAGAGTAGGCTTTGTTAATTTATAACGATTTAATTTCAACTCAAAACCAATCAGGGACGAATATGATTGGTAAGATGAATATAAGACGAAGACACCAGCATGGTATCATTCGTTGCCTTCAAATTTACTTTTATTTAACTTCTCACAGCTTCATGTGCGGATTGTATGTCTCCTTCTTTTGTTGATCATTCATAAAAAAGAGATTTACACTCATCCATTTTATTCGATAAATTTAGAGGCCACATTGATGAAAAATGGGATAAATCTCGCCAAAAGTGGTAACTTAAAACAACCAAATATTTTTATTGGTCTATTTTAGCACGGGTTGCAAACCTGGACCGATATAGTAAACAAATGTTATCCGCCTAAAACTACACCTCTTTATCATAAATTACGAATTCGGATTTTTTCCATTTCAGTTGCCGTCGCACTTGGTGAGACATGCGATTTCATTTATTTCAAAATACACCTAGCAAAAATATACCACAATAATCGGAAATTGAAGCAAGCCACGAATGATCAAAACATTAATCTCAAACAAAAGACTTTGTATTAAAAAAACACGTACCTTCATTTGTGCCTCTTGTTTAAATGTATCTTTTTTTTGCAGTACATCGTGCACAGTAAGCAGCTTGTCTAGACAGAACTATGACTGCAACTGTCAAATTCTAAATGCATTGTTTTATTACTTAGCCATCATGAACGCACGGCCAATGATGGTGCGTCATTTTCCTTATGACTCAGACAAACAGGATCATGATTGATGGAGATTATGTTGTTTTTAGGCATCAGAAGTGGCCAATTTCTGATCTTGGGACGCGGGCATATATTCATTCAATAAAGAGTTATTTGAGCAAATCCTCCTATTTATATTGCGGAGTAAACATTTTATGATTCTCGGCATAGTATTTCAGTGTCTGAATGCAAAATTCGGTGTGCGTCAACTATACCGAGCGGTTATTATTGTCGATGATGTTTACCGTTGCAATTTTCGTTTAATTCGGATATCAGACAACACTAATCACGAAAATACGATTTATAAATATTTGTGGGGATTATTAATAATTTAATTTACCGTGAGAAGTTGATAAACACATTGTTTTATAGAGAATAATGAAATCGATAAATAAATGCAGGTAGTGGGAGTTGTACACTTAATTAGTGGCAGAAGCATTTAAACTAGGTGTTCCATATTGCCCAGAAAGCAAGGTCCCATGTGGTAGCTACTTAACCCAGAGGGGTCGTGGAAGGAACATCTGAAGATGCCTCCATCCCCGAGTCCTAGCAGATCCCCGACAGAACTGTACTCTAAATGCACGACCTTGAAGTTTCACTTGACATATTACGCCTCTGGAGGTTTATTGTCCAACACCCTGGAAAAAGATAACCTATGTAGGGCTGACGCTGTCGAATTCATGGTCGGGTTTTGAATTACGAATGCCCGATTAAGTGGTCTTATTAGGTTCGAGGACGTTGAACAGTGGGTTTATCCCATCACAGTAGGTGGACATATGCGGTTCCGACATCGACGATATTTAGAGTTCAATAGAACACGAAGTCCTGTTGCTTGGGGATTGTGGCGATGGGGGTTTTGAGTAACAAGTAGGATTGATCATCCCCTCGAAGAAGATGATGCGAAATTTGGCTTGAAATATTGGCAAACAGCGCTTTGTTTCAGAGGACGTTAAACGATACAACCGAAGTTTGAAAATGATAAAGGAATATCTAGCAAATATTAAAAATCATTTTTGTTTGTTCTGGTCTGGTTTGTGGTGAAGTTGGTTCTTTTAACCAACGTGGAATAATTGAAGCGGTAGCCAGTTTTGTAACTAAGAGTGAAGATATTCCGGAAACACGGAAGTAGAAAAGTTTCCCGAGAATTTAAAAAAGTAACACTTTCAACCAGAATTGCTGGGTATTATCCGCTTAAGGTAATTTCTTTAATTGTGTTTTGATAACTCTATTGCCACCGTACCATTATACCGAATTGCGAAATATTAAGTGAATTTAATATTTCAATTGGCATAATTAAAGCCTCATTGTTTTACAATCCTGTCCAATTAGCCTCGACAATAAAACAAGCGTCGACCGATCTTCTTTGGTTATCAAAAAATACTTTGAAACACAAATATTTTATTGGCCAATGTCTACGCCTTAACCGTTGTGAATCCAACACCAAAAAAGACCGATCCTCCGGATTCTTTAAACTAAAGCAAGAATAGGATCATAGTTAATTGGGTTCAATTTCGGGTTAGTTTTGGACATTTCATCTTACCCCAGTGAACATGGTAGGACAAGAAGGTGTCGAGTGTTGAACAGAACACCCACGATTCGTCTTCGCCTTCTGGTTTCTCAAACGTTGTTGTAAGAACCTTCTTGTCACCATCTTCTTCGACGGCTGTTAAAGAGAAATTACAATTGAAGTATTTGTTGTATAATCATGCTCAATTTGTAACAGTAGCTGAGAAAGAGGAGGAGAAGAAGAAGAAGATGGTGAATGGGCACTTACTGCACGCTGGCTCGGAGTAATCACGGCAGAGGTCACGAGTCGCTGTCATGATTGTTGTCTAAAAGAGGGATAAACAAAATAAGGGACCATAATTCTCGGTTTTGACTTTGTCCTTCGGCTTACCGTGGGGCCCGATGGGCATTCTGCAAGACGTGCACACTTAATGTCGACGCTCGATTTTCCCACTGCATCGATTTCGCCGGAGCTCGACAGCGAGGGCTGGATACAGTCTGAAGACCAAGACAGAAACAAGGATTTTTAATGGGATTCGATAAGACAGTGACCTAGATCGCATTGTCAACACAATTCTCACTCTTTTCGATGCCCTTCCATGACCCGCCGTGGGAGAAGTAGACCATCACGAAGGCGTAACGCTGATCCTGCATGTAGCCGTCCATGCGGAACCCTGCCGAGATGTGCGACTCAACCTCGCAGACTTTTGCGGTGGCCGTGAATTTTCCATCCTCTGCAACCCAATAGGACACAATTAGGCCAATTGGCTTAAAGTACCCACAAATTCTCTCAAACAATATGCTACTTATGATGCATATAAGTATTAAATATGCCGATTCATTGTGATTGACTTACCTTCGATCAATCCACAAGGAATTTTGTCAGTTGGGTCCCAGGATTTCTCGCAGCTGTCAGTGCCATCGAAATTGTAGTCGGTTTGGTCAATGCGAAGAACCTACAATGGACGTGAGTGAGTGTAGCCCATTCCTAAGACTTCACGGTGCCCTGTGCAACGAAACCCACCTCGAATGGACCGGGCACCTCAACGGAAATGTCCACGCATCCGGATTCTGCATCAATCACGAACTGAGCCTGGATGTTGCCTAAAGGAAGAAATTCGGTCTGGTCTGCAGTCTGTGAAATTAAAGGTTTTAAAGAGAATTTGTATAGCAGGTATTGACACGACCATCTCATTCCAAATGCGTCTCATTTTTTTTCGTTTCGATAGCTTAGTAAATAAAATCGATTGACACGCCATCGTAGTGTAACACTTCTCGGGAAACGAGGAATATACGATGTCTCGAAGGAAAACTATTATGCAACATGTAGCTGTAACGTGGATGCTACGCGCCAAAAACTGTAACAGTGCTAAGGAAGCAATTAACTAATAAAAGGTGCAAAATCCTCGGATTACCTGCTAGAACCAGAATAGCGGAGATGTAGACGATGCTGAACATAGTGGTGGCGGGATCTGGTTGGGACGGTCGAGTCCACCCCTATTTATACCGGTTCTCGAGGGGTAACGCCCGATGGACGCCCAAATGTTTTGTTTTGTTTGTATTTTCGTAAACGATATTGTGTTCGACAAAATACCTTTTTTTATTTTAATTCTACGGTAACGCCTTCTTATTTCCTTTACTGTCTGATTGACACCAAGTTCTTGCCACAAAAAAATAATTTCCCATCTGAAACCGGATTTTCGATTATGATATAATTGTTGATAAACTTGCTATCCAACCCTAAATCTACTTTTTTTAAATCATGGCCGGGTTCTGTACTCGTATTGGTCGGTGTATTAGGAATAATGGGATATGCGACGTTCTGCAACATGTCGGCGGCATTCCAATTGAAATTGGCATCCTCGGTCTGTTTGTGAGTGGTCTGTCTTCGACATGGAGGTCAGACAACCAAAATGCCGCGGCTTCGAATGTGTTGGGTTGTGGCAGCAGCATCCAAGATGTAATAACCGGCCTCAGCTTTATTTGTGGTCCTTCTCCGGTCACCCTTCAACTAGTTTCCCAGGACAGCCGTGATCTCAAACCCTTAAAGGAAATAGGGTAGATCCAACCACTGTCGGCGTTACAAATAAGCAAATGGCCGGTATTTAATCTAGTGTCATTTTAGCTTAATATTCTAGAACAATTAATGAAGCCTTATCCTGGCTTGAATTGTGTAAAATCGTCATTTCTGGAGACATTATTTTTGTTTGTTCTGGTCTGGTTCTGGGTTGTGGTCCTTCTCCGGTCACCCTGCAACGATGTGCGGTGTCTTGCGCCGGCGACATCCTACTACTACTTGTAAGTAGTGACTTTTCGAATCCTCCTCCTCCTCTTTCTCCTCTTCCTTCTCCTCCTCTTTCTCCTCCTCGTTCATTCTCTCATCATCTCGACAATGGGCATTGAATTTAATAGGGGTCGACGACCTTGGAGAAAAGAAGATTCTTTCTTTTAGAAACATATAAAAGAATGAACAACATGTATAACCTAATTTCAGTCTAAGAATTATATATATCAATTGGTTCTAAAATAAAAATTATATACGCTTTATTGTAACCACGAGTAGTAAACTTTTAACATTAAACATAATAAATTTGCCAATCAAATCCGTAGTTCAATAATACCCTAACCGACTGTTAGACAGTGACCTATCACACGTTGACCAATGAGGTAACGATGGGGTGACACGTTCGATTACCAAGGGAAAGCAGCTGAGCGTGAAGAATAAGAATAAATATATTTGAGGTCACAAGGGTCAAATCATTCAACGGTCCTTTAGTTCCTGCTTCTGGTGAAACACAAAATTCGGGACATCTTAAGTAATGAATGATCGTGATTCTTGTAGGTTTTGAAAGGCGATGCCAACGCATTGGTCGAAGAGATTTTCATTTAGATAAACCTGAATAGAGGGCATAGGGGGGCTCATCAAAGGCGAGTCGATTGCAGCGTCAAGTTGCGTAGAATGATGGTCTCTTGGATTGAGTGCATAGGGCGGTTGCTAGAAGATGAGATTATTTTAACATTATCAGAACACTTGAATTGTCGACGTAAGTTCCCAAAAGCGGTTCCGCTGGACATTCTTCGGCTCCAATCGCTGGGGGACATTTAGGACGATAGGAAAACCTGTTTCAAGGACCACAACGTCCTGTTGTCTGGGACTTGAGGCCATGGTGGTCCTGGGCAACAAGGTCAACAATGCAGAATGTCGTTGACAGGCCCGCTGGGGTCTCAGAACACTACCCCCGGTCGCAGATAGACAGGAGAAGAAATTCGGTGAGAGGTAATTGCTTAACCCTGGGGATTGTGATATTGAATACCTGCTGCAAGCAACTGCTGATGACACACAACAGATGCTCTACAGCCCAGAATATGTTGACGAAAATAGTAAATTCAACATCGGCAAACACGAGCAATTTAGAAATTTATATTGATAAAGACGATATGTGTACGTCTATTGTCGAACAAAATTTGTAAACGCTTTTAAAGAAACTATACTCATATGATTTAGGTAGAATCGCGTTTGTGCTGTTATTAATGACAATATAATTTTCATAAATTCTTTGAGATCACGAAGACCATTACATGTAGATGTTTTTCATGCCTATTTAATTGGCAGAATCAGATTTGGAGCATATCAGTTGTAGTACCCGATTCTGACGATAGTGGGAACAGATACGACCGGTTTTTTGGTCGTAAACCAAGTTATCTTTGAAAACAAGTAGTCAAGAATTCTTGCTTAAATACTGATTCTTTTTCAGCGCATCGTGCACAGTACGTATCGTTAACCGATAATATAATGGCTACATCTGTTCCAACACTAAATAATACTTTTTTACAGAGACAGTGAACGTTAGGTAAGCGGTGGTGAGCCATCGTCGATATCACCTCGATCATTTGGATCACAAAATAAAATCTTTCATTTTTTAGGCATTGAAGCAGCATTTAGTGGTCTCGTTTCTACCAGTTAAAATCCGAATTCCTTCTACAGTTATCCTAGCCACTGAAAAGAACACCAGCAATAAATAGAACTATTAAACAAATGAAGAACT
>JAPUBX010001861.1:0-33963 GCA_028672205.1 Proteocephalus fallax | reverse complement strand
GATGAGGTAATGAACGAGGAGAAGGCAGAGGAAGAGGAGGATGAGGAGGAGGAGGAGGAGAATGATGAAGTAGAGACGGCGGAGGAGGATTTGAAAAGTCACTACTTACCGCACGCTGGGTCGGAGTAATCACGGCAGAGGTCACGAGTGGCTGTCATGATTGTTGTCTAAGAGACGGAAACATGACATTCTCGATGAAGTCATTTAATTAAGTCTTACTGACACACAATAGCTTACTCGGGGCCCCATAGGGCATTCGGAAAGGCGGCCACAAAGTAATTCTAGTTTTGATTTCCCAACGGCATTGATTTCAGATGAGCTCGACAGCGCGGGCTGGATACAGTCTGAATGCAGTCAAGTAAGGAAAGAGACTGGGTGTCAAATTGTGATTAATTTGTTGTGGATAAAAGGAAGAAACTCGCTCTTTTCGATGCCCTTCCATGACCCGCCGTGGGAGAAGTAGACCATCACGAAGGCGTAACGCTGATCCTGCATGTAGCCGTCCATGCGGAACCCTGCCGAGATGTGCGACTCAACCTCGCACACTTTTGCGGTGGCCGTGTATTTTCCTTCCTCTGCAACCCAATAGGACACAATTAGGCCAACTGGCTTTAAAGTACCCACGAATTCTCTCAAACAATATGCTACTTATGATGCATATAAGTATTAAATATGCCGATTCATTGTGATTGACTTACCTTCGGTCAATCCACAGGGAATTTTGTCAGTTGGATCCCAGGATTTCTCGCAGCTGTCAGTGCCATCGAAATTGTAGTCGGTTTGGTCAATGCGAAGAACCTACAATGGACGTGAGTGAGTGTAGCTGATTCCTAAGACTTCACGGTGCCCTGTGACAACGAAACCCACCTCGAATGGACCGGGCACTGCAACGGAAATGTCCACGCATCCGGATTCTGCATCAATCACGTACTGAGCCTGGATGTTGACTAAATAAAAGAAACCTGATTAAGCCCGGAGTCTGCGGTTTGAAAGAAAACGTCTAAAGGAAGAAATTCGGTTTGGTCTGCAGTCTGTTGTATAGCAGGTATCGACAAGACCATCTCATTCTAAATAAGTCTCATTGGTTTGGTTGGAAACCGACTTCCGAAGAAGCGTTTATGATAATTATTAAGAGTTTCGTTTCGATAGCTTAGTAAATCACATCGATTGACAAGCCATCGTAGTGTAACACTTCTCGGGAAACGAGGAATATACGATGTCTCGAAGGAAAACTATTATGCAACATGTAGCTGTAACGTGGATGCTACGCGCCAAAAACTGTAACAGTGCTAAGGAAGCAATTAACTAATAAAAGGTGCAAAACCCTCGGATTACCTGCTAGAGCCAGAATAGCGGAGATGTAGACGATGCTGAACATAGTGGTGGCGGGATTTGGTTGGGACGGTCGAGTCCACCCCTATTTATACCGGTTCTCGAGGGGTAACGCCTGATGGACGCCCAAATGTTTTGTTTTGTTTGTATTTTTGTAAACGATATTGTGTTCGACAAAATACCTTTTTTAATTTTAATTCTACGGTAACGCCTACTTATTTCCTTTACTGTCTGATTGACAGCAAGTTCTTGCCACAGAAAAATAATTTCCCATCTGAAACCGGATTTTCGATTATGATATAATTGTTGATAAACTTGCTATCCAACCCTAAATCTACTTTTTTTATCATGGCCGGGTTCTGTACTCGTATTGGTCGGTGTATAAGGAATAATGGGATATGCGACGTTCTGCAACATGTCGGCGGCATTCCAATTGAAATTGACATCCTCGGTCTGTTTGTGAGTGGTCTGTCTTCGACATGGAGGTCAGACAACCAAAATGCCGCGACTTCGGATGTGTTGGGTAATCGCTACGCATCTAGTGATTTAATCTCATCCAGTATTCTCCAACTGCCATCAGTTAGCAAGATTCGGAATCGAAACCTATTCCTCCTTGCCCAACAGCCGTGGCACAGCGCTTTCTCCATGTATGGGTCTGTCTCCGACATGGAGGTCAGACAACCAAATTGCCGCGGCTTCGGATGTGTTGGGTTGTGGCAGCAGCATCCAAGATGTAATAACCAGCCTCAGCTTTATTTGTGGTCCTTCTCCGGTCACCCTGCAACGAAGTGCGGAGTCTCCCTCCCGGGACAAAACATAAATGGCTACAACTACCACTACTAATGCTGCCACAAGTAGTAGTACATCACAGACTCGACTTGCTTAAGCCCTCAATAACCAGCCTTAGTTCAACGCGTGGCCACCTGTGTTGGCGAGGTCAAAGGTTATACAACGACGGGGAGAGGATGCACCAAGTTCCACGTGTGTGGATTTGGTTTGGTGTTGAGTTGGTAGCGTAGCCTCTTCATGTGGAAATGCGGGGTTCTGCACAAAAAACATTCTCGAAACAGCCGGACCCTTTTATAACACGAGATAGCAAGACCACAAGATGGATATTGGGTTTATGTATAGTTATAGATATGAATCTTTGAACTGGTCCTTCTTAATCACTCACAACGTCTCCTCGAAGACGACGTTCACATCCTGAAAATGTTTCGTGGTTCCTCTTCAGGTGGAAATACGGGGATCTGCAAGTATTCCCCCAAAACATCCACGAAACAGCCAGCCCCTTCTCGAACAGGAGAAGCTACTCGACAAGACGGATCTTTAGTTGAATTTGTTGAAGAATAACCGGTTTGAAGCCGAAATCGATGATTGGCATTAACAAAACGAATGTCTGGGTCATGCGGGAGAAATCGTAGTGCGTGCATCTTTTATCCTTCCAGAGACTGGACCGGTTTTCTGGGGGGTTGCATCGAAGATTCCCGGGCTTACAGAGGACGTTGCTCGGGGCACCTACAGGGGACGTGGAATCGAACCCAGACCCTTCAACAACAGGCCCTTCTAACACCCCATCTTCTCTCCAGTCATTATTTTCAATTCACTCACATGAATTACATTTGAAGTAATATAGATCGTTCGAAGATATCGCTTGGGTCCTGACATCCACGAACGTTATTTGAAACACCAAAATATTGTCGGGGCAAACATTTAATCTCTAAATATATGCTTTAATCATTGTGAATCCATCACGACAATTCAACTACGTCAATACCGTTATAAAGGGCATTCAATATCTTTAGGCCTCTCTCTCCGATGCCTTACATCGTCCTTCCAAAAAGGAATTTACAAAATCAGAATACCACCTCCTTTTTGCCCGTTCACCTTTATGGGAAACATTAAAAAATTGACCGAATTTCCGTATTCAGCCATTCAGATTGAGAGTACAT
The DNA here is from genome assembly GCA_028672205.1 of Proteocephalus fallax. Classification (NCBI taxonomy): domain Eukaryota; kingdom Metazoa; phylum Platyhelminthes; class Cestoda; order Proteocephalidea; family Proteocephalidae; genus Proteocephalus; species Proteocephalus fallax. The sequence continues at coordinate 30,682 of JAPUBX010001861.1, read as the reverse complement.
TGGAGATGTGAAGGGTAACCCATAAAACGGAACGTGAAGTCAGGACCACGATTTTATTAATTATGGTTCCATTTATTGAGTACATCTATTATTCCGTATAAAACGTATTTAATTTACAAACCATCGCATTCCTGGAAAAAACAATAGGAAGAAGAAACAAAACAACGATCAATCTGCCGAAGACGACCTTCTCCCGATTGAGAAAACGGCGTCTAGGAACTTTGACGTTGAGATTTTGCCCAAATTCCGAATCGTAGCAATAAGCGATTCGTAAATTCGTTGAGACTCATTTTATTAACCTTCGCCACTGGTAGGTCGAATTTTTATGTTTAATTATTGAACATAAATGGAGAAAGCGCAGTGCCGCGGTTTTTTGGCAAGGAGGTTTCGATTCTGAATCTTCCTAACTAATGACAGCTGGAGAATACCGGATTGGATTAAATCACTAGATGCGTAGCGATTGGCCAAATTGGGCCGCCATTCTTCCCGCGAATTCTTGACCACTCGGATGCGGTTTGTTTTCAAAGATAACTTCGTTTACGACCCAAAAACCGGTCGTATCTGTTCCCACTCTCGTCAGAATCGGATGCTACAACCGACATGTTGTGACACATGCGTCGCATATCCCATTATTCCTTATAAACCGACCAATACGAGTACAGAACCCGCCCATGATAAATAAAGTTGATTTAGGGTTGGATAGTAAGTTTTTTCAACAATTATATCATAATCTAAAATCCGGTTTCAGATGGAAAATTATTTTTCTGTGGCAAGAACTTGGTGTCAATCAGACAGTAAAGGAAATAAGTAGGCGTTACCGTAGAAATAAAATAAAAAAAGGTATTTTCGTCGAAAACAATTTCGTTTGTTAAAAAATGTCAATAACTAAAATACAAACAAAACAAAACATTTGGGCGTCCATCGGGCGTAACCCCTCGAGAACCGGTATAAATAGGGGTGGTCTCGACCGTCCCAACCAGATCTCGCCACCACTATGTTCAGCATCGTCTACATCTGCGCTATTCTGGTTCTAGCAGGTAATTCGACGGTTTTGCACCTTTGATTAGTAAATTGACTCTTGCGTGCTTCCGTAGAACTCTTAACGTTTTTGGCGAGTAGCAACCACGTAACACCTACATGTTGCATAATGGTTTTCCTTCGAGAAATAGTATATTCCTCGTTTCCCGAGAAGTGTTACTCTACGATGGCGTCTAAATATATTTGATTTACTCAGCTATCGAAACGAAACTCTAAACCATTGTTCTTAATAATTATCATAAACGCTTCTTCGAAAGTTTTCATCCAACCAAAACAATGAGACTTATTTGGAATGAGATGGTCGTGTCTATACCTGCTACACAACTTCTCTTTAAAACCTTTAATTTCACAGACTGCAGATCAGACCGAATTTCTTCATTTAGGCAACATCCAGGCTCAGTACGTGATTGATGCAGAATCCGGATGCGTGGACATTTCCGTTGCGGTGCCCGGTCCATTCGAGGTGGGTTCCGTTGTACAGGGCACCGTGAAGTCTTAGGAATGAGCAACACTCACTCAAGTCCATTGTAGGTTCTTCGCATTGACCAAACCGACTACAATTTCGATGGCACTGACAGCTGCGAGAAATCCTGGGATCCAACTGACAAAATTCCCTGTGGATTGACCGAAGGTAAGTCAATCACAATGAATCGGCATATTTAATACTTATATGCATCATAAGTAGCATATTGTTTGAGAGAATTTGTTGGTACTTAAAGCCAATTGGCCTAATTGTGTCCTATTGGTTTGCAGAGGAAGGAAAATACACGGCCACCGCAAAAGTGTGCGAGGTTGAGTCGCACATCTCGGCAGGGTTCCGCATGGACGGCTACATGCAGGATCAGCGTTACGCCTTCGTGATGGTCTACTTCTCCCACGGCGGGTCATGGAAGGGCATCGAAAAGAGCGAGTTTCTTCCGTTTATACACAACAAATTAATCACAATTTGACACCCAGTCTCTTTCCTTACTTGACTGCATTCAGACTGTATCCAGCCCGCGCTGTCGAGCTCATCTGAAATCAATGCCGTTGGGAAATCAAAACTAGAATTACTTTGTGGCCGCCTTTCCGAATGCCCTATGGGGCCCCGAGTAAGCTATTGTGTGTCAGTAAGACTTAATTAAATCATTAATATAATCGAGAATGTCATGTTTCCGTCTCTTAGACAACAATCATGACAGCCACTCGTGACCTTTGCCGTGATTACTCCGAGCCAGCGTGCGGTAAGAAGTGACTTTTCGAATCCTCCTCCGCCGTCTCTACTTCATCATTCTCCTCCTCCTCCTCCTCCTCCTCCTCCTCCTCTCCTCCTCCTCCTCCTCCTCCTCCTCATCCTCCTCTTCCTCTGCCTTCTCCTCGTTCATTACCTCATCATCTCGTTAATGGGAATTTAATTTAATAGTGGTCGACGAAGTTGGGGATAAGAAGATTCTCGGAGCCGTTTTCGAGAAACCAGAAGGCGAAGACGAATCCTGGGTGTTCTGTTCAACCCTAGACACCTTCCTCTCCTATCACATTCGCTGGGGTAAGACGACCTTGAGGAAACTTTATTTGAACTCGATTAACCATATTATTTTTCAAATTTTAGTATAAATCTGCACAAATTTCGGAGTTGATTTTTGGTGTTGGATTCGCAATGGTTAAGGCGTAGATTACATTTAGAGATTACATTATTTGCCCGACAAAATTCGTGTTTTTTTTAAAACAAACGTCTTTGTAGCGGCAAATCTGATTTCATGTAACGGATTTAAATTTTTAATCATCTTTATTATGTAACTATTTTTCAAGCAATTTGATTTGTGATTAAATATTAAAAAAACATCATTAATAGGTAACACCGCAAAATATAAGTAGACACTCTTGGCTCAAATTGACTTTTCAAAAATTAATATTTAGAAACATATCAAAGAATGAACAAAATGCATAACTTAATTTCAGTCTAAGAATTATATGCTAACTTGCTCTAAAATAAAAATGATATACGCTTTATTGTGACCACGAGTAGTAACACTTTCAACATAAAAAATAATAAATTTGCCAATCAAATCCGCAGCTCAATAAGACCTTAACCGACTGTTAGACAGTGACCTATCACACGTTGACCAATGAGGTAACGATGGGGTGACACGTTCGATTTCCAAGGGAAAGCAGCTGAGCGTGAAGAATAAGAATAAATATATTTGAGGTCACAAGGGTCAAATCATTCAACGGTCCTTTAGTTCCTGCTTCTGGTGAAACAAAAAATCGGGACATCTTAAGTAATGAATGATCGTGATTCTTGTAGGTTTTGAAAGGCGATGCCAACGCATTGGTCGAAGAGATTTTCATTTAGATAGACCTGAATAGAGGGCATAAGGGGGCTTATCAAAGGCGAGTCGATTGCAGCGTTAAGTTGCGTAGAATGATGGTCTCTTGGATTGAGTGCATAGGGCGGTTGCTAGAAGATGAGATTATTTTAACATTATCAGAACACTTGAATTGTCGACGTAAGTTCCCAAAAGCGGTTCCGCTGGACATTCTTCGGCTCCAATCGCTGGGGGACATTTAGGACGATAGGAAAACCTGTTTCAAGGACCACAACGTCCTGTTGTCTGGGACTTGAGGAAAACCTGTTAGACAGGAGAAGAAATTCGGTAAGAAGTAATTGCTTAACCCTGGGGATTGTGGTATTGAATACCTGCTGCAAGCAACTGCTGATGACACACAACAGATGCTCTACAGCCCAGAATATGTTGACGAAAATAGTAAATTCAACATCGGCAAACACGAGCAATTTAGAAATTGATATTTATATAGACGATATGTGTACGTCTATTGTCGAACAAAATTTGTGAACGCTTTTAAAGAAACTATGCTCATATGATTTAGGTAGAATCGCGTTTGTCCGAGGATGCACTGCACTTAAATTAAGCTTCTGTATAATATTGGCTTACCTTCGTTTCCTGTCTCTATTTGATATGCCACGGACTTTGATGAACCACATAAAACTCGAATAAACGGATACATATTTATTTAGCTGTTTAAACTCATCAACTTCGCGCAAATATTCATTTTGTCACCTACCGTTTACCTATACGAAGGTACGTTATGGCGAACCTTTGGCCCCTTTTAAAGCGTTAAGGATAGATTTAACGTTATTGATGCTTGATTCAATTTATTATTTCTCTAAATATGTCCCCACTTCTCCCCTTTAAGCTAATCGGATATCTTTAAACAGGCCACCTGGGCTGCGTTATTATTGATTTTTGATTTACATTGTTTAGGGTGTGTGAATATTTATTTATTTGCAATCGATGTATAACACCTATTATGGATGTAATCGACGAGACGCTTTAATATCCCTTAAATGCAGAAAAAAACATTGGATAAGGAACGACGCAATCTGGTCCGCTTCATCAAAGCCGGTGATCGGCGACTGCAGAGACAAAAGGACCTGCGGCAGCAAGCGAAAGAGACCAAGTCAAAAGTGAGTTTTTCCGACTGACCAACGCTGTCTTGTTACCGCCTCTGTTTCAGAAGCGTCCAAGATCTGTCTTCTCGAGACCCCTGAGCGACAGCGATGAAACCGACTGGGCCAGCAGCGATGATGAGTGGAAACCCGATTCTCCCACTAACCCGTCGAGCTCAAAGATAACTGCAAAACGCGGCGAGAAAACTGCGAAAGAAACCGCTTGTAATGCTCAAAAGACGTCGAATTCGGTTACTAAAACGCCTACACGGCCCTCGGTCGTTGGATCGAAATCACAGGCGCCCGTTTCAGAATGTGACAAATCGGGTGCTTTGATGGAACTTCAAGAGAATGGTTTGTTGCGAATTTGGGTTGTCTTCATTTGTCTTTAAGGTCGCCAATACCCCAAAAGAAGTCAAACAAAGCCAAATTACACGACTCCTCTGCCGGTTCCCCAGGACGATCGCTACTTGTGTACGTGAACACGCCCACCCGGTGTGTGGGAAACAATTTTTGTTTCTTGGGCCGTAAAGTGGTTGTTTTTTGGATGTTTGTGTCTAGACTGTTACGAGTGCGAGAAGCTGTACATTGACCCGTGCCCAACTCACCCTTTCACGTGCATCCGATCGATTCGTCCAATCAACTGCGAATACAACACCTCGGGTCATCCCGCCGATTGCACCTGCAATAGGGATAAAATATGGCACGCCCGATTTTCCGCCGTGAGGGGCGCGGGACTTGGCGTCTGGGCGGCGGGCGAAATACCCAGGGGGACAATTTTCGGGCCATACAAAGGCGCAATTATTCCTCTGGAGGGCCTTTCGGACAATGAACTCCAAAAGGCGCGTCTCTCTTTCTCTCTAGCATCGATAAAATTGTCCCCAACGATTCTTATGTGCATTGTCGGGTATTTTGTGTCTTAGCGTTCTCGGTTTGGGTAGGCCTGGTTGGTGCGTGAGAACCTCTTGGAAACGAAGGCCCCACCTTGTGGATGCGTTCAGCCCGGTGTTGTCAAATTGGCTTAGGGCAGGTTTGCATTTCTTCTCAGCTTTCTGTTGTGGTCAATTTGCCTCCATCCAACTATTTCACTGTTGCTTTGTCCGCACAGTCTAGAAAACGTCGATTGCCGTGGAGCGACAATCGCCGAAGCGCACGAAACGTCTAGATTGACGTGCAAGGAATTTTAAGAGGAGTCGTTATCAGACAGAGCATTAGCAAGAAAACAGCGGCTAAACAGCTCTCCTTGGTTCATCATCTCTTGTGCACCGCTTTTAATCGCCTAATTCGCGCCTGCACTGCACTGTTTATTGTACATTGCAGGCATCATCATCAAGTTGATGGTGACCTGAAGGACGACAGATACTACGTCAAATTAGTATAAGTAGTGATGGAAGTAGTATAAGTGGTATCGCCTACTGTATCACCTACTCTCTCTCTCTCTCTCTCTCTCTTTTCATCGCAAAAACTGGGTCCCATCGGCAAGCCCTGGAAGTTGGGACTGATGTTGGTGGCGGTGGCCGCGCCCCGACGACTTTCGATGCAATTCGGGAGGAGATCGTCGGAGACGCTGGAGGGGGCGCTAAAAATAGACGCAACAGGACGTCATCTCTTGGAACAAATTAACACAACAAACTGACTCATCGGCTTCATTATTGGGCAACTTGCAAGAAACCTCACGGATAATGAAGAAGACAGATTGGTCAAAGAGACTCTAAGAATCACCAGACAGGTCATACGCATATATTTACCAAAGAACACCCGAGGTATCTCGTTCAAAGTACAAGATACCAAAAAAACCATATTCGCCACCCTTTCTAGCCGCTACAATAACAAATAACATCGAGGACAGGGAGACAGAAAAGTAGTAAAAGCGGCAAAATTCTCACCACACGCCTGTCGAGGTTGTTGTTGGCTTCATCGCGACATTCCCTCCTCCGCGTCCGCCGCCAAATCGTTCACCGGAGCTGCCGACGGGAAATCGATGCGCCAGAGCCTCAAGCTTCTTGATGACAATGTTCTTCTCCACAATCTTTAATGCCGGAAAGAGAATAGGGAACCAGTAGAGTATAGCCGTAGGTTGGCGGTAGAATTGCAAACATCACTTGCCCCTCTGAATGGTCATTAAGACAGCTAGGCCGAAAGAATTCGGATGCCTCGTAGGCGTCTTCGTTTGTCTACCTGCACCTTTAGCCATTCTATTATTCGCGTAGTTTTTCCGTACAAATGACTAGCGTCTCATTCAGAGGTTAAGAATGGACCCCAGCCCATTAATGTCTACGTACAGATCTCTCCGACCGGAAGAAGGCAGTTAAGAAACATGCACATGTCTCATACAAATTAACTATAGCCTGCAATATGCGCTCTTACAAGACTACCATTCAAGCAAGCGATGACGCTAGGTAGTAATAAACCAATACAAAAAACAAATACCCATTTCATTGTTATCATTTTAGACTTATAGGAAGGTAAGTCAATATTTAATATAATATATAAACATTCAATGTGATGAAATTTCTAATGAAGAAAGAGTTGTAATAACAATACCCATAAAATAAACAATTCAAGTCACCGGTTTCGCTGGTTCTCATCCGAGCGTCGTTTCATAGCGAAACCCTGTTTGTGGGTCAATAAATCGCTGTCGGCTGCTCATTAATGTGGACATCGACAATTAAATATTGCCGAGGAAACCGCTGCCTGGTCACACAAACCCGTTCTGAAGGACAGACAATGAATTTGCACGATGCAAACCTAAATGCCTGTTATATTAATACCGCTGCGTATTCGTGGTATGGCAATTTTAATGCCTCTATGAGACGAAAATTGGTTGTGAAACACAGATTTAAATGATAATATAGTTACCATTGAATTATTTATCTTATTTTCATCACTTCCTTTTACTGCATTCGTTGGCTGTGTCGGGGAATGTAGCTTAAGCGCCATTAGTTATCACTCAAAAACAAAAACCATTCAGAAAATTGAAGACACGATTTTTTCGTTCACTTCTTCCGCAGTGCCCTAAAATTCGATTGTTACACCTTTATTGTCGCACCCCACCGGAAAACAACCCGTAGGGTTGCTGTTGAATGTCGCAATTATGTCTGTCCAACAAGCCAAACAAATTGAGATTGGCAGGTTCGACGCGACGTCTTTAGGACTGAATAACCCAGCAATAACTTTAGCCATCTTTTAAAACCACTGAAGCTCGTTTGCGAGGCTCTGGAGGAGAGGGGAATGCTTCGATCCGGGTGATGCTAACGCAGACGCTTTCTTGCCACATTCCAGGTTTGCAGCCACACAGCTGTAGCCAATGCGATAGGTCATTTCCTCGGGCATGAGACCTCCGACAGCACATTTTGGTGTTTAATTTGTCCATTACCTTAGCGAAAACCTTAAAGTCGGTTTAATTTTTGTGTCTGAACAATTTCACTTCGGTCATTGTTTTGGGGTAATTTTATTAATGTGTCCTCTGGGCATTGGTTGCGAGATGCTCTACAGCCTAGAATTTGTTTACGACAACAGTAAAATAAACAGCGGAAAACACATTTAGAAATTTATATTAATAAAGACGATATGTGTACGTCTATTGTCAAACAAAATTCGTAAACGCTTTTAAAGAAACATAATTAAGGTAGAATCGCGTTTGTGCTGTTATTTATGACAATAGAGCTTTAATAACTTATTTGAGATCACGAAGACCAAAACATGTAGTTGTTTTTCATGCCATTCCCATTGGCAGAGTCAGATTTGGAGCATATCAGTTGTAGCACCCGATTCTGGCGATAGTGGGAACAAATTAGGCCGGGTTTTTGGCCTTAAACCAAGTTATCTTATAAAACAAACAACATCCAAGTGGTCAAGAATACGCAATTTGTCCAATCGCTACGCATCTAGTGATTTAATTCAATCCAGTATTCTCTAACTGTCATCAGTTAGCAAGATTCGGAATCGCAACCTATTGCTCTTCTGCCAAAAAACCGTGGCACAGCGCTTTCTCCATTTATGTATAAAAAAGGTCGTCTTCCTATTGTTTTTCCAGAAAAATCTAGACGCCGTTTGCTCAATCGGGAGAAGGTTGCCTTTTGCAAATGTCGTTTTTTCCTATTGTTTTTCCAGGAATGCAACGGTTTGCCGATTAAATACTGATATCTACGGCATACTAGATGTACTCAATAAATGAAACCACAATTAATCAACAATTAAATGGTGATCCTGACTTCACTTTCCGTTTCATGTGTTACCTTCCATCTCCAATGTACTCTCAATCTGCGGCAATGTTAATGTGTTCCAAAGAACGTCCAAATATGGAAATTCTGTCATTTTTTTAAGTTTTCCATAAACGGTGAACAAAGAGGGGGTATTCTGAAGTGGTAAAATACTTTTTTGGATTGCAGGCAACGGTCAGCGGGGCCTAAAGAGGTTGAATGCCATTTAAAAACCGGTATCGATCTCAAGTGAAGCAAGCGAGCCTATATTATAACAGAATCCTCCGGAATCATGGAACTTAGGGTTTTCTGTTACGATTTAAAATCTTCTTCTCCATGTAACCAAACAACTTCTCCACCCTTCTCTTTCTCCTCATCTTTGACTTCCTCACCCTCTTCCCAGTCCAAATCACTTCTCTATACTCCTCTTTTTCCTTCTCCGTGTGTTCCTCACCGTCCTTTTTCTCTCCAACAACTTACCCATACTTCTACTATTCCTCCTTCTCCACTTCCTTTTCCTTTTCCTCTTCCTCATCATTCTCCTTGTTTTAAAAATGAATATTTTAGCAACAGATAGATGCTCAGATATCGGCAAATATTTTACATCCAATAAAAATGTGGACTGCTCTGTATTGTCTGTCGATCACATATACAGATCATATAACCGGAAATTTAAACCTATAAAACCATAAAATATAAGTTTTTGTTATAATAACAATAAAAATATTTTTTTTAACTTCACGAGTACGTAGCTTTTACCAAAACTTTCAGCATAAAACAAGACAGTATAACAAGTAATAGATATGAACATTGTCTTTTAGTTCCTGCTTCACGTGTTCTGGTGAAACTAAACATCGGGACAAATAAGGAATGACCGAATTGCGATATGTCGCCGTTCTTGTGGGCATTGAACAGTGTAGCCTACGCATTGGTAGAAGATATTTAAACTTGGATACACTTGAAAAGAGGGGATGGGAGGCGTCACTTTAAATACGAGCAGTGATTTTTGATCAACTATTGAAGTGGCGTTGGACGATGAAAAGGAATTGCGACGATCCACAATTATTGTAGATACTGAACGGTTTTGCATACGCAGAGGTAAAAGAGATTTACCTTTAGATTATAGAAGATGGCAGTGGTAATCTAATACGCAGGAGCGGGAAGTAATGCTTTTGTAGGATAGTGATATCGAGTTGCTTGGGCTTGATGTAAATGAGTGTTGGTTGGAAAGTGCCGAATTCTGAAGAGGGATTCTGATTGCAAGAAATAGATTGATTAATCGTTGTTTTTGTCCAAAACAGCTTTTGAACTTCAGAAGTGTTTCGGGCTGACTTACGTCTACGATCAAACATTTGCGCTATTCGGTAAGCTGCTTCGTGATTGGCTAGGTTCGCTTAACCCAAAAGTGTCGTGGAAGGAACATATGAAGGTGCCTACATCCCCGATCAAACATTTGCGCTATTCGGAAATCAGCTTCGCGATTATTTTCAATTGGCTAGGTTTGCCTTCGGCGGTAGACATGTGGTAGTCGCTTAACCCAGAAGGGTGCTTCTATCCCAAATAAACCCACTTGAGTCCTTGCAGTTCCCCGACAGAACTGTACTCTAAATGCATGACCTTGAAGTTTCACTTGACATATTACGCCTCTTGAGGTTTATTGTCCAACACAGTGGTTTAATCCAATCACAGTCAGTGGACATTTGCGGTTCCGCGATCGACGATATTTTGTACTTAAATCTAATTATAGTCTTCCAAGCAGATTCGTACCGAGATAAATGTTGAAGAGTCCCATGCGAATGGATAAAACTGACATCTAAGCCTGTAAAGCTCTCACTTCAACCCTTAAAAGAACTGATTTTGTCATTGCAGCGCAGACTATGTTGAATGGTGAGTAATCGGTTTTTTAAGCTTCCGGGTTTATGTCTCCTTGCATCTTTGAATAACTTTGGCGTTTCTTCTCTTTCATATATTTCAGTAGAAAATGCATGAAGTAAGTAATATTTTCAGAGAAAAAATGCTGAAACATTTACGTCGATTTTACTGCATATTCAATTGTTTTTTTCAGACAAGGGTAGGCTTAGTAGATCGAGAACCTATAATATAAGTTTGGTTGATGTTTAACGCTTTCATTTAAACTCTAAACCAAACAGGGACGAATATAATTGGTGAGACTAATATAAGACGAAAAAGACCACAATGTTATTATCTGTTGTCTTCAAATTTAATTTTTTAAACTACTTCCAGCTTCATGTGCGGAACGTACGTCTCCTATTCTTTGATTATCTCAGAAAACGAAAATATGACTAAAGCATTTAAAATTGATTAATTCAGAGGCAAAACAGGATTCAAGTGGTAAACATTTGCGCCAATATTGGTTGTTTTACACAACAGAAATATTTTCATACGGCTTTAATAACCTCTTGTGATTGGTTAATCTTAGCACGGGTTGCAAACCTGGACCTTCAAGGTAAACATTGTTTTAACCCGCTTACAACTACTCTTCTTTCTAAAAAATTACGAATTCTGATTTGTCGATTTCAGTTGCCGTCGCACTTGGTGAGATATGCGATTTCATTTATTTCAAATACACCTAGCAACCACAATACCACAATAATCGGAAATTGAAGCGAGCCACGATGATTAAAATATTAATCTTAAACAACACACTTTGTATTTTTTTAAAAAAATTGTACCTTCATTTGTGTCTCTTGTTTAAATGTATCTTGTTTGCAGTAAATCGTGCACAGTAAGCAGCTTGTCTAGATAGAAATATGATTGCAACTGTCAAATTCTAAATGCATTGTTTTATTATATAGGAATCATGAACGCACGGCCAATGACGGTGCGTCATTGTACCTATAATTCAGACAAACAGGATCATGATTGATGGAGATTATGTTGTTTTTAGGCATCAGAAGTGGCCAATTTCTGATTTTGGGACGCGGGCATAAATTCATTCAATAAAGATTTCTTTAAGCAAACCCTACTATTTTTATTGCGAGTTAACGTATTGCCAGAATGGTTTGAACTTGTCATTGGTTAAATCCAAAGGTATTACTTCTACTTGTGGTAGCATTAGTAGTGTTAGTTGTATCAATTTTAGTAGTGGCCGGTTTACACCCAGGAGTAATACATGCAGTCGTGGCAGTAGTAACGGTAGCATTTGTTTACGCAGTAGTTTCCTTATAACCAATATTTGTATGGATTTTGTGTTGTTCGCTTATTTTGAACGAATTTCGTCAAACTGAAAGAAATGTATAAACATGAAGGTTCTTCGGTTGAAAAAGTTGACTTTAATTTTAATCATTGTTACATTTAAACTCAAAGACACAATTTGGGGTGGACCGTGAAATGAAACACCTTCGTTGTCCGGTGTGTTTTATTGGGATCGCTGTCATGTCAGTCTGATCATATGAAATTCTGCCAATCCTCTTCTTGTTCATCAAAATGCTCTGAAGCCAACCTAAGACGAACATGGAAATTTACTGGATTAAGAATAGGTAAATGTCTGTGGGTGATTAAATAGGTCGCCCCCGTGGTTCTGGGATTTTAGCCCAAAGTTATGGTGATACCTTTGAACCCTGCGCAATGCGCCGGTTCCATTATCGTACCGTTGCTGCAACAGCTGATTTCTTCACACCAAGCTGCTCAGATATTTATAGTCCAGCGGGGGTCTGCTTTTGTGTCTGTAAGGTGTCTTTTGACAGCTCTTTTGTCTTGGCTTGGAGTGTGATTGTTAGAGGTTGTGTTAACAGGTGTATTGTTAGCAGGGGACAGAAGAATAGTGTTTTAATCGCTGCGGAATTTGGTTTAATTCAGCGCTCAAAATTCCGAACAGTACAATAAACATATTTGGCAAGTTTAAGAAAATTAATCAAGAAAATTAATACATATCATAGTAACTTTGTAGTAACATAACAGGTCTACGTAACCGTGGCAGTAGTGGTAGCAACACAGTCTGTATCAGTCAGCAACGTCGTAGTAACAGAAGAAGTATTTTCTTCAAAGGTATTTAAATCTGTATAATGCGTTGTTGCTGTAATTGTGTTAGAAAAAAAATTGTTATTGAATTAGTTCCCTTCATTAATTCCTGTGACGTGTATACAACCACTCCGGTGTAAAAGATCAGAGTGAACAGAACTCACTTCCAGTGGACCAATCAGTTAATGCCTAATCTGCCCACCTAACCAATGACCAGGCCCGAGGGAATACGCGACATGGCCAATCAGCACACGGCTGTGTCTCATTGGCCGTGTAGACAACCACGTCGCTTTTCCCCACATCCCTTCTGTCAACATTCTGTCGTGTCACAATCTAATCGATTGTGTGACTCATTCCTCACGCTCCCTCTGATTTGCCTATTGGCCCTACTGCACCCAACCCATGTATAAATACCAAATCACGCCAGTTAATGAAGGAGGCTGTGAAGGTCAACCATCTAGAACTCCTCTCTTCAATGTCTTTCGTTTAGGGGTGTAACAACTTTATATTGTGATATTATTGCAAGGAAGTAGCCAATCCGAACGCAATTTGTCCTCATTTCAGGCAGACACCCAAAACCGATCAGCTTTCACGCAAACCGTCAAGATGGCCGAGCCGACCATCTTAGAGAGTATTGTCGCCCGGGGCGTAAAATACGAATTGACCGGAAAGATGAGGGTCCAGTTTCTAGCATTCTCAATCAGCTCTAGAAGATGAAGATTTCAGAATTTAATTTTCATTTCCACTTTCACAGGATTATCCCCTCTTTCTTGTGGAAACCATTATCTTCTTTCGATCTTAGTGTCCGCAAGACTTTGTTCTAGGTGCCTGATCTTCGACGGTAGGTTGTAGGGATTCTATTGTATAAGGCCTCTTGACATTTCTTGTCCAACACCGTGTAAATAATTGACCTCAGGTTTGTTAAACACCGAATATTGATCGGAATTTATAATCAAAATCGAGAAAAAAAAATAAAATTGTCTTGCCTTGCTTTGAAAGTGTCGAGTGATCTTTGTTCCGAACCGAATAGCATTACCGAACCCTTCTAGAACGACTTGCGCTCACAAGGTCTTCTAATTGGTCGCAAATCCGGGTAAGGTTTAATTACAGTAGTAACATTTTTTCAACCAATTAAATCATGTAAATCAGCCAAACATTTTAAATCTCAAACATCAGAAACATTATACCGGTTTATTCTTTTACGAATTGTTTACGTGCGGGCAATAATCGTCAAATTTAATGTCGTTTGCACACGTGGCACGCAACACTCCATAAAATGGAACCTTCTTTGAGAAACGGTTAATATAAAAACTTCTCGTGCAATGTGAGTTACTTTTTGAGAACCTTTCACATCCACGCTTCCGTAACCGCTTAATGCCTTTTGATGTCTTGCAAGGAAGTTGGGGTTTGCCGCAGTTCTGCTGATTTTGGCTGCTTTCAGAACCGTCCAGTGAGTTGCTACTTTGGTCAATCTTACCACCGTAACTATTTGACTGAAGGTGTGGGCACAATTTTAAACATCCACGAGAAATTGTATCTACCCCCCTCCCGACAATATTAAGACATAATTTAAGGCAATGAAGTCCTCCTTCAAGGGCCTCATGAATTGCAAAACTTTGTTTTGTCATTTGCAGCGCTGACAACGTAGAGTGGTGAGTTATCGGTTTTTTAAGCTTCCGGGTTTATCAGTCTCCCTGCGTCTTTAATCCTTCTCTTTCATTTATTTTAGTGGAATATGTTTCAAGTAAATTATATTTGTTTATGGAACAAAGGCTCTACTTTCACGTCGATTTTACCGCAGATTCAATTTTTTTTCAGACAAAAGTAGGCTTTGTTAATTTCTAACGGTTTTATTCAACTCCAAACCAATCAGGCGCGAATATAATTGGTAAGATGAATATACGACGAAAAAACCTCCATGGTATCATTTGTTGCCTTCAAATTTACTTTTATTTAACTACTCACAGCTTCCTGTGCGGATTGTATGTCTCCTTCTTTTAGCTATTCCAATAAAACGAGATTTATACTAATCAATTTTATTCGATCAATTTAGAGGCCACATTGGATTCAAGTGGAAGAAATTTAGCCAAAATTGGTAGCTTAAAACAACCAAATATTTTGATAACCGATTTTGATTGGCTATTTTTAGCAAAGGCTGCCGTCCTGGATCGAAATTGTAAACATTTTTTATCCACCTAAAACATCTCCTCTTTATCATAAATTACGAATTCTTTTTTTACAATTTCAGTTGTCGTCGTACATGGTGCAATATTCGGTTTCATTTATTTCAAAATATGCCTAGAAATACGCTAACTGTCAGAGCTAATATATACCATAATAATCGAAAATTGAAGCTGGTCACAATGATCAATACGTTAGAGTCTAACGGTTAGACCCAAACAACAGAATTTGTATTTTTAAAAAAAAACAAGTACCTTTATTCGTGCCTCTTGCTTAAATGTATCTTTTTTTGCAGTAAATCGTGCACAGTAAGCGTCTCATCTTGATAGAACTATGACTGCGACAATCAAATTATAAATGCATTGTTTTATTATTTAGCCATCATAAACGCACGGCCAATGACGGTACGTCATTGTCCCTATGACTCAGACAACCAGGATCATGATTGATGGAGATTATGTTGTTTTTTAGGCCTCAGAAGTGGCCAATTTATATTCTTGGTACACAGGCATTCGGATACACAATAAAGAGTACTTTAAACAAATCCTCCTATTTTTATTTCATTTTCTGAATGCAAAATTCGGTGTGCGTCAACTATACCAAGCGGTTGTTATTGTCGATGATGTTTACCGTTGCAATCTTCGTTTAATTCGGATATCAGACAACACTAATCACAACAATACGATTTATAAACATTTTGAAAACACGTTTTTATCGAGAAAACGAAGAGAATAATGAAATCGATAAATTGGGAGTTGGACAACATGTTGTTGCATTGTTTTTTTATATTAGAAACGGTAGTTTTAGTCTTTGTTTGTAGCAATATATAAGTGGTATAACCATTTATAGTGTGTGCTTCATAACTAATATTTGTATATAGGGTTTTTTCGATGGATATTGAACACGACTTTTTCCGGTAAACCGAGTTAAGCAAATTTGTTCTGGATCAAACTGAGTTAAATAGACATCAGTTCGTGGAGAGATCTGTAATTTCCATCATATGCACATTTAACACAAGAAATACACTGTGGATTATTTATGAATGTTTTTGTAAATTATGGTTAAAAATAAATATTTTCTCAATCAAATAGTTAATCTCTATAATTTCTTATATTCCCTTTATATCCCCTTAATTGACAATGATAACGACAAAACGTATTCGACAAGTTTTTCGCGCATTAATAATTGCTGGTATTCTGGCAGTTATATGATGTGGGATATCTCTGGCCAACACAAAGTTCGAACTCCCTTGAACACGGCTCACAGCGATGTTAAACGGTCTATTGTAATGCGCGCGCACTCACACATGTGTCATTGACCTTGTCAATTTTGCACCACCCAATGGTATGGTTCCGCGCGCGTGCTGCCAACACACCGCGCACTCACACACGTGTCATTGACCTTGCCAAATTTGCGCCACCCAATGGTATGGTTCCGCGCGCGTGCTGCCAACACACCCGCGCACTCACACACGTGCCATTGACCTTGCCAATTTTGCGCCACCCAATAGTATGGTTCCGCGCGCGTGCTGCCAACACACCGCGCACTCACACACGTGTCATTGACCTTGCCAAATTTGCGCCACCCAATAGTATGGTTCCGCACGTGCTGCCAATCGCACCGCGCACTCACACACGTGTCATTGACCTTGCCAAATTTGCGCCACCCAATGGTATGGTTCCGCGCGCGCGCTGCCAAACACACCGCGCACTCAAACGCATGTCACTGACCTTGCCAAATTTGCGCCACCCAATGGTGTGAGATCCACACTCGGATGCGCCAATGTACACTTTCCACCTGGTTGATACACGTCCTGGGTAGTCATAATTAGTAGACGCATTGAATGGAGGGAATGGATATAATGAGGTGAACAGATATAAATGGATGGCGAGCTTAAATAGACTTTGCGCAAAAATGGGGTTGGTCTTTTTTAAGGGAAAGCAACGACACATGGATGATTATTTAGGATTTGGAGAGTATTGCCCAAATAGAAATTGCCACTCGAGATAAATGCAAAATGACACACAAAAGTTGCCGCGGTTCTAAATCCATCAACTGTAGGTTTATTTGGAAACATCAGACAATTCGGCAACGCCTTATGATTGCTGGCACGAGATTTCAAGCAAACAATACGGGCAAATCCCTGATTGACAAAAACGTCGATCAACTGAGAAATCTGGAATCGAAGCGCACAATTAACACTCAGGACAAGGTCAACGAAGGCGAGGGGACTAACCCATAGACCTTCCCCAAAGTAAAGGTCACATGACCGTGAAAAGTATGCGACAGCTTAAATGTTTATAAAATGTAACAATAAAGGTAACATACACTAAAAATATGCGACATTTTGAAAGTGGTATTCTGTAACTGTCAATTTTCTTCTTCCGCATGGGGAAGAGAGAAACAGGACGATGCTTGTCTGCGGTCCCGCGAGAGGCCCAACAATGAAAGCTCAATCCAGATTCGCTTCCCTCGTTTTGATGCTCGTGGGATAGTCAGTCTAAACGGTAAAGAGAGAGTTAATTGAGGTCAGGTTAAATGGTTTCGACCCATTGTGGAGGTATTGGAGGCGCTTCGCAAACTTCATAACGCTCAACATCGTTAGTTGTTAGGGTAACTCGCCCATTTCTCAGTCGATAGATATGATCACGCGTGAATTAAAATTCTTAAATTCTTCTTTTTATCGTTTCTGTTCGGGTTATTAGGTGGAGTGGGTTCATGTGAAACTGGTCGTTGAATTAAAATCATTTGCGACGCCGTATGCCATGTTTACTGTTATGAGTAACCAATAGCCGATTGTTTGCGGTAGCGTTGTATGGCATTCGTAAATAGTGTTAAAGTT
Organism: Proteocephalus fallax; assembly: GCA_028672205.1. Taxonomy (NCBI): domain Eukaryota; kingdom Metazoa; phylum Platyhelminthes; class Cestoda; order Proteocephalidea; family Proteocephalidae; genus Proteocephalus; species Proteocephalus fallax. The sequence goes on along the minus strand of JAPUBX010001861.1, from coordinate 12,990 downwards.
TGAGTGTAACAATCAAGAGGACCACTTTCGCAATACGCGCGTGGAACCTTCGTCTCCGAAATTCAATTACTTGCACAAACAACATCCTTTCAGACGATGCAATTGCAAATGCCAATTACCAGATAATACGATAACGAACTTCGGCTAGACGCCTAAAACGCATATTAAACCGCCCCCATACCAGCACCTGTTGTTAGATGGTCGGGAATTCCACATGGAATTCGATTAATTTATTGTTACAACAATAAAACGTGCGAATCTTCGCAGGTTGAAGATTTTTAAGAAACAACCTATACGGATACAACAACAAAAGATCCTTTGTTCTGTCTTATTTCTGATTTCCTGTTCTTTTAAACGGGCTTAACAAATTGATAGCAACGATTGACGAGGTGGCAATCGACATCGTAAGCGATCGATTTCAATCTAGAGTTATGGTTTTTTATCGCAGAAACGACCGAGAGACTTAGCGATGGTAGGAAAAAGCTCATACTTCCTGGGCAATCGACCGTTGATTGGCAGGAAATCAACACACAGTTAGGGCATCCAATAAAAACGCGTTCACTGGCCGGGTTTTATGACGAGGTGCTAGATTAAAAGAAATTGCTTAATTGTGAAGGTCACGCGAACAAAAACTCGGGGGAATCTTTATGCGATCAATTTCGACCTCTGAATAAACTTATTCGCTTACCAGGGGTGTGTTTGTGTACTGGGTACTGGTATAAGTACACAGTAATCTGTGTTTCTATAACAATAAGCAAATGAAGCTGATATAAAATATATTTGGTTAATGATGCTACTACTACTACTACTACTACTACTACTACTACTACTACTACTGCTACTACTACTACTACTACTGCTACTACTACTACTACTACTACTACTACTACTACTACTACTACTACTACTTCTAATACACCCATATCAACACAAATAATAGTATTAAATATGATAATTCTTGATATGCAATTACATTTGATGTTTCTTCAGCGAATCGTTTCGAAAAAAAACATTTCAAAATGCCGTCATCCCAGACACATTGAGCGACAACACCATTGGCTGGCAAATGAGTGGGCTAACCAACGAGTGAGCCAGGCATTTCAAACACCATTTGCTGTCAAATGTGCTGGTGCTAGCAGTCGACTTTAATCGAAATGATTACATTGGTGAAACGATGTGTGCACCCTACACTAAAATGACCGAAAACAAACATTTTTGTTTGAAGAAAAATTTATTTAATGTTTTGTTCGATCATTTATGACGAGGACGGCGATGTCTATAAGAAACCAAAAGTCTTAATAAATGATATGGATAATGCTAAAAATGAGACAATAGCGACGATTACTCACCAGAATTCACCTAAGATTCACTGTCTCTTTGTAAAAAAGAAATCTATTTAGAATTTTGGCAATAGTTTGTCAGGTTTATTGAGTCAACCTGCTTACTATGCATGATGTGCTGTGAAAAAAGATTAATGAAAACACGATCCAATTAAAAATGTGTTTTTTTGTATAAATAGAGATAAATGATTTATTTATGTGGATTTTGCCGCGCACACTATAGTATTTAAATATAACTCACCATGTACGACGATCTCTGAAAGCAGAAATACAAGATAAACATTCATTCCATTTTGTCGTTTAATTATGATAAATTAGAAGGAGGAGGAAGAGGAGGAGGAGGAAGAGGAGGAGGAGGAGGAGGAGGAGGAGGAGGAGGAGGAGGAGAAGGCGGATGCAAAATTCTTACGCCGATGGTCCACGGCTGCAACCGGTACTAAAATTTACCGAAAATTTAGTGTCATAAATCTGACTAGTTTTGTATTGGAAAATTATGAATATTTGCAGTACCAACGAAATACATTGGACCCACTAAATTGTTCATAACAATAGATTAGTGAAACTTTCTTCCTTTGCTATGATACGTAAAGCAAAAGGCGACATACCTTCCGCAGAAATAACTGTAGGTTTTAAATAAAATAAATGATTCAATGATTTAAGTCAATTTTATTGTAAACACGTTTCTTACCAATCAAATCCGCCACTGATTGGTTTGGAGTAAAATAAAAGCATAACGTGTTAAAAATTGGTTACATTAAAGGTTATCCATCTACAAAAACCAACCTTTCTCTGTAAATAAAACGGGAATCGACTATAAAATCGATATAGTAGTTTTACATTGTACAATTATATGCAAATAGGATTTACGGCAGACATCTAAAGCTTGAATACCTCGAATGTTAGTCAGACACACAAGGAGATGCACATTGATAAGCCCATAAACTTACCACTCAATATCTTCACCGCTGCGATGGAAAAAGAGACAGTTTTGACGCTGAGGAAGCGGATATATTTTTAAAATTTGTTTAAACTTTCGTCGGAGCGATTCATGGGATTTTGTTATTTCGTAAAAAATACGTGATTCCCGTCTGATAAATAATATTCTTCCAATTGCACCCACATGGCTTACAACTTCAAACATGCAGACACACTCGAACACCAACTTACAAGACAGTTGTGAAGACAACCATCATGAGGAGAGCGGCGGTAAAGCAGAATTTCCTGAAAAACAAATAAGGTACGTCGGCGTATTAGCGGCTTCATTTGGAACTTACATTGTCGCGAGATTGTTATTGAATTTAAATTTCTCGAAAAGGGTTCTATTTTATAGAAGTTATGCGTGTCACGTGCGCATTTTATCGCTTCACCAATTACCAGATCATACGAAAACGAACTTCGACTGCAACGCCTACAACGCACATTAAACCGCCCCCACCACAGCAACTGTTGTTAGAAAACCATTGTCAGGATTGGCAGGACATCACCATACAGTTAGGTCATCCAATAAAAACGCGTTCACTGGCCGGGTTTTATAACGACGTGCTAGATTAACGTTACATTGATGATTTTAAGAGATTGCTTAATTGTGAAGGTCACGCGAACAAAAACTCGGAGGAATTTTTATGTGATCAATTTCGACCTCTGAATAAACTATTCGCTTGTCAGGGATGTGTTTGCGTTCTGAGTACTGGTATGGAAAAGGTCTATCAATGGCCGCCATTACGCGCTTGCCAAACTTTGTACACTTCAAGGGTTTAATTTGCCTTTCTTGCAAATTAACCGCAGTTTTATTTCGTTCATTCTTGTCAATTATTTTACACCTGCTATGTACAATCGCAACATCTTATATCATTTTTGTCTGTTGTAACATTTCATGCTGAAAGTTCTGGTCCTCGTGACCTTAATAAAGCGAATACCATTATTATTATTATTATTAATACACAGTAATCTGTTTCTATAAGAATAAGCTAATGAAGCTGATATAAAATATATTTAGTTAATGATGCTACTACTACTACTACTACTACTACTACTACTACTACTACTACTACTACTACTTCTACTACTACTACTACTACTACTACTACTAATACTACTACAACTGCTACTACTACTTCTAATACACTCACATAAACACCAATAATAGTAGTAAATATGATAATTCTTGATATGCAATTACATTTGCTGTTTCTTCTGATGAAGTCGAGGAAGATTCCGCAGTAGAATGATCGGCGAGGAAAAAAGGGAGGTCTCGTCTTAGGGGGTATTTGTTTTTAAGGAAACCTTTTTATTCAATTATATATAACGTTGTTTTCGAAACTTAATTAGTGTAAACGGTCAACATCGGAACAGGTGGGAACGAAAAATGCCTAATTTGACGATAGTTAAATGAAGACATGGAGGTTTTCAATCAATAAGCTTGTCGCTTCTAATCGCTATGCAACTTAAATCTTTTAGTAACATTGATAAATAAAACTACCGAGAAATCCAGGTTTGAAAACGCATTATGGCAGCCATTAACATTCCATATCCAAAAAATAAATAATTTAATTTGGTGTTCTTTAAACATGCGCCAACACGACGTTTGTCCTTCCGTGTCGGTAAATGTGACAAACATATAATTCTAGTTAAGCGAAGGAGCATTATATCGTTTTTTATACCATTTACCACTGAACAGAAGTACCAACTGCATCAAGTTAACGACAGTGAACTAAGTTGACCATACGCTACAACTGGCTCTTTGGTCTGTCGCACATTTCTGGTTTTGAAAGATATTAGGTCTTGGAAGACGACTAGGTGCATCTTTGTAGAGAAGGCATTCGCGATCAAAGTACTATTTAACAACAAGGGAGGCCTTAAGTGCGCCCTCTTCGATTCCCTCATTTGGAAAATCTGAATTTCCCAGCGAAAAAAGGCCCAACTACGAGTGAACAGGGCCAAAAATAAACTTTAGCTGAGATCGTTTCTTTCGTTCAGCAATAAGCCCTATTCAAACATACAGCTGTGAAACCAGAAACCAGTAAATTTAAGTTTTCTTAAAAATCGTGATATTCATCGATAGCGCACACGACGGCTTTGAATGGAACTTTCAGAGAGTCATTTTTATCCGTTTCTGTTCCCTAACTAATAATCACAAAAACGACCCTTGGTTTTGTCCTGTTCGTAATATTTGCCGCATCCCAATTAGAATCGCCTCCTAGACTGCAGTCTATTTATCCACCGAGTTCTCCCAATTCAATTAGTCCCATATTCAAGCAAATATTTAACACAGCCTACACCTTTCACAGTCTACAAACATATAGGTCTATCCTCAAACTCAAGAACGATTTTCAAAATTCAAATTTGCGCGGTTGTATAAAACAAAGGCAACTCATTGAGTCGCATTTAATTAATTTCCGGAAGCCGAACCATTCTGTTCTTTTTTATATTGCTGTTTTGTCTTGACTATCGAAAAGAAGAACAAATTAGTCGGAGTTAGACTAAACATAAACGTTCGCGAGGCTACCTAAAAAATAAATTGTAATCAACAGACTGATCGTTTCGTGGAAATGTTGTATCAAAACTATTTTTTTAGCACCACTCAACGTGACTATGGAATCCTTAATTACACGACAGTTATATTGTTTATCAAAACCAATTCGTTTTTCTGAAACTCTATAAAGTTTAATAGCAATCGTCTATTAAATGTTTCACATTTAATAAAGTATAGAAAACAGAAATATATTTTTAGTTATGCAGTTATATCTATTTTAAGAATCTTCTAGATAAACAAATCTTGGAAAATATATCTCATAATATAACGTGTTTAAAGAGAACTTTTGATTTCCAAAGCATATTCCATCTGGAAGAACCGGAGTCCACCATAAATTGGGAAACCGCGTTCGACGTCCTTCACAAAGAGAATACGGCTTCGTTCCTATTGTCGTCGAGAAGGACACTGTGACAGAAAAACCTCCTAGTCAATTAGTGCATCTGCCTAATTTTTACCTAAAGAGCTGGTGGCTTTGGTGAAGGGTGAGGCATGCCGCGAAATCCCCCACTGTCTTTCCCGCCGTCGAACCCAGCGTTGAGAACATGTTCTAGAAACTACAAATAAACACAAAAGGTCTCGTTTGACAGCTGGAACGATTGATATCCACATCAAAATAGTTTTTGCCTACGGTTATGTGAGACAGGTTGGGGTGTGCTTTTGTATTTTTAGTGAATTGCTACTTCCTGTAACCGTTTCAGCAAGAATTTACAAACCGTTGAAACCGACATTTGTAATTTCCGTCATTGAACGCAGTAGATTAAAAACCTGATTCAAATGAATTAAATTCGAGTAACATTCTTCGGAATATAGGAACAGAAAAAAGAATCCAGCGATCTCGCGGAATTTCAAATTAGGCCATGGAAATTCATACGTTATATTATTATTGTAAGTCAATGCTTGAATAAGCCTCCATAGTTTAAGTTCATCAGGCGAATCCATTTTGGAGTTCAGTATTTTTGTCATTGCCATTTCATGGTTTTGGATCTGCATACATCACATAATGCGCCGTGAATGTCTGGCTAAACCAAGATTTCCCAAGATTTAATCAGAATATTTCAAGGTTCCGATTCTCTCAATATCAGAAACTCAGATTCTCCCATAATTAAGGCGCCAACGCCAAATTGAATTACATGCGAAAGGCATCGGATCATTTAGAGGTCTCGTGCTTGATTGACGTAGTTCACAAATGTTGTTCTTGTTGCATTGTTATTAATCAAACTCATTTCAATTTTGAAAATCGTTTTCGCGTTTGAGGATAGCCCTGCATGTTCGTTGATTGTTGAAGGCGTCAGCCGTGCTAGAAATCTGCTTCAATCCTCAACTGTCGCCCTGCGACCAATTGAATTGAGAGAAATCGGTGGATAAAAAGACGGTGGCTCGGTAGGCTGTCCGACTGCTGTCAATTGGAGGCAATCTTAATCGTGGGGGCAAATGTTGCACTTAATGATAGTTTGATTTCTAACTGTGTCTGGCGTAGGATAATTAATCCCAGTACTGTTCTACGTGCCCGCGATTGTTACTCAACTCGTCGATTTATCGCTATGGGAATACTCTTTTCCTTCGAAATGGAGAGATTTAGCTGTAACACATATTCCAAAACCGGCCAATTGGTCTGCGGAAACTGTTAATAATATGCCTATTGCTAACTCCTCTGTGTGGTAGTAGAGTTATTGGGAAGAATGGCATCTCTGTATTGGACGATAACCACCTCGACCTGTCTACGTGATGCTTGTGTGATCGCCGTTTACTGGGTATTTTGAAATGCGTTGGGACATGGAAGCGTCAGCGGATGCACGGTTGCATCGATCACAAGGCCGGATGACCATATAAAAAAACGTAGACGGTATACTAAGCATTTGAGAAAATAGTCGAGGCAGTCGTGTGACGCAATGTTCGTTACTTTTGACACCAATGTGACGCTGTTCCAATTGTTGGATTCTGACCTAAGAAATATTACACCTTCGCTAGGGGTTTTGTTACGGTAATCGTAGAACATGCATACACATCCCAGGCAGCCATAATGAGGAGACGCATTGAAATGAAAAGAATGAATATAATGATGGAAACAGTTATTAATGGATGGAAAGGTAATATAGACTTAGGGTAAACATGGGATGGGTCTTCATAACGGGAAAACAACGATGCTGGTTTGGAAAGGAAGGAAGTTGCTCTAGTCTCGGCAACTGTTGATGAAGGTTGCTGTGTCTATGTTAAATCGAGTGTGAGGGATCCTGTATTGGAAAAGAGAGTGTTTGGTCTCACTCTTGATGAACCAGATGGCAGTCTTCGCACTCATAGAAAACGGCCACCCCGTCTGAAGATGGTTGACACGAGGTTGGGTCCTATTGAACACCGGGGCGTTACACAATTAACATACATATATATTAATTTACGTATGAGTGTAATGCCACCAGCAATTATTCGTATCGGCAGGATGTCTCAATCGTGGGCGAAAAGATGATATAACACGCAATTATATGCCTCGTTTCAGCGTTTATTATTTACCCTTTTTTGCTACCCGTATCTTTCTTTAAGGTAGCTACGCCAATGTATTTGGAGCGTCTTCGTTAAACTGCGGTTTACTGTATCCGTTTTTTTAGATGAACTGTTAAGAACAATAAAAATCGATGACCTGTGGTCAATATACACAGATTGACGTGAACCCGTCGCTCATATCGACAGAGTGGACTCCAAGACCTTGATTCACTTAATGATGGTTTTATTCTCAAATCCAATGACAACTCAACTGTCTCTCGCGTAGGATCTTTAATCCCAGTACTGTTATACATGCCTGAGATTGTCTCTCGTCAATTAATCGCTAGAGGAATGCTCTGTTCCTTCGAAATGGAAAGAATTTTTCGATAACTACCTCCAATTTGCTTATTAATCAGATGGAAGCACTGTTAGGGCACACCCTAACTGTAGGTTATGCCGGTGCGATCGCCGTTTACAGGGTATTTGTTTTCTTTACCTCGGCTTTAAACGAAATTTCACTATCCCGCATCCTATATTAACTGTGTGAAAAAAGCGTGTAAGAATGGTTCCTCAAAATGGGCTTCAATATTGTTTCTCTAACCGACACCCACACGTAAAAGTCACAAAGGAAGTCTATTTGTCGCTCGTCCTATGGCGTTATAATCATCAAATACGCGGACAACCTTTCTTTTTGCATTGCTTGCAATACGAAAAAAAGTGGGCGTCACTGATAAACTCAGAAAATGGTCTACTTCAGAGCGTTTTCTGACGCTAGTGCAATCACTTCATAATTTGCTTCAAGCGCAAAATCAAAAAGCCTCAGCTTTATTTTCGAAGGTAAGCTTCGGGTAAGCTACAACTTTATTATAAAACCTTGCCCTTATTGTTTATTTTTCCTGATCTCTAATGTTGTAACTGATTAACTCCCCGTAGGTGGTTTTTTTAAATGATCTCGTTTTTCAGTGGCCTTCCTTTGCTCTCCATCCAAGAGACTATCCTGACTTTTTTGTTTATTATATGACTCTTACCATTCTATCTATCCAGGTTTATTAAAATATGAATTTTTACGACTAATGCGTCCAAGATTCGTTTATTTATTGCGAGGTTGCTTTCACGCTGTAAATAATAATAATTTTTACGCTCTATTAAGGTTACAAAGACCGAAACTTTCAGCATTTTAATGTTTTACAGGAATGGAGGAAATAACAACGAGGCAGAAGGAATCCGGCCATACAGAAAACTTGACCGTTCACGGGGGTTGTCGTGAAAACGAGTGTCTGTCCTACGTAGCCATAACTTAATAAATTCTCATTCGAAAAGATCTATAATAAGTGCAGATTCGTTATATTGGATAGTTAATCAGCTTTGGGTTATGATATGGCGTTTCTTACAGCGGCCAACTACTGCACGAATGCGTATGTTAGAAGGATGAAGGGTTCTGTTGGAGTCTTGTCGACTTGAATAGAGGAAGGTTTTTTAGTTGTTTTGAAATTGCTATTGGACGAAAGGGGATAGTCGTTTCTTAAGGTAGAGAGTAAGTTTCCTATCTAGACGTGGGAAAAACGCCCGAGCTACATGAAGTGAGTAAGTTGCACACGCTTAATTGATACTTAGACTAATTCGATCTATAACAAATTGCAGATGCATCAGATGGGATACAAGAAATCTTCGGTTAAAAAGGTGGAGTTTTGTAATGTCCGAAGGTCTCCCGTCGATTATCGTGGCGGATTGAGTGAGGAGAGTTAGAAGTTTGTGCCCCGGACACATTGATAGAGAATATTACTAATAACAATAAAATAAGCAAGTAACAAAATAGAAAAAAAGTTAATTAAGCTCTCTTTAATAAAGAGAAATTAGGTGACGAGAGACCTTACCAACTGCTGCAGCGCCTGGAAGCCTTATCGGTAAACCAAGACGTAGGCGAATTTATCATTCGGTACATTTTCACACAAAATCTCCCCCGGTCATCAGAGCTTCCTTGGCAACCCTCCTGCCAACGCTTGGGTTGATCGAATTTGCCAATTTTTCCGCTAACACCTGCCATCTAGCAGTCGCCGCCGTGACAAGATCCCCCCTTACACTCAAAAAAATAATTGACGACGAGGCTCAAGAGTTGCGTGAATTGAGGCAGCAAATGCGTAACTTGCAGGAGTACAAAAACCGCTCGCAGCGTCAACGGAGGCCAACGATGGCCCTAAACAAAAGAAAGAAACACGACACGCTCTGCTGGTTTCATTAGATGTTCTCATCCAAAGTAAGGCGCTGCCGTTCTCCATGTGTTTTCGTCGAGAAACTTAGAGGCCAAGTAAACGAATTTAATGGAAGCCGCTAACAGAAACAAGGCATTTCTATATACTCAAGAGTGTTTACACTTATCCGCCATACCTCGATGTATACAAATGTTACATTTCTGGCTGACGAGAGCCTCAACCCCTACAACGTGCATAAAAGTAATTTAATTTGAAAAATATGACAAATGAAACAGTAGATGTTAAACATCAAGAGTGGTGTTAAATGAATTTTTATCGACTTCTTTATGTAATGCTCAAACATCGCTGCCAATGCGTGAAATATGCAAGATTTTTAAAGTTTGCATTCTGCATGAATTCGAAGGCAATTCCCTTTTTCCCAAATACTTGTGTAATAAATAATGAAGCTTATTATTTTATTAAATTTTTGCTATTATTAAAAGAAATATAGCTTCCAAATAGAATATGCTTTTGAAATAAAAAGTTCTCTTTAAACATGTAATTTTATAAGATATATTTACCACGATTTCTTTATCCAGAAAATTCTAAAAAATAGATATCACTGCATAACTTAAAATTCTACTGTTTTCTATACTTTATTAAATGTGGAACAAAGGTTATAATTTTGGAAAAGCATAACTCGACTACCGGTGTTTCCCATTGGTTCAAGGAAATTGGTTCTAAATTAGCCGAACCATTTAATCACAATTACCATACATATATATTAATTTACGTATGAGTGTGATGTCACCAGTCATCATTCATGTCCGCACGATTTCTGGATCTTAGGCGAGAAGATGATACTCAATTAGTTTACTAACTTAAAAGTCTACCAAACCGCGTGAAACGAAAAAAGGAACACATAGAAAGCCACAAGAACACACGCAACCATATGCCTCGGTTCAAAGTTTATTATTTATCCATTGTTGCTTTTGCGCCTTAGCGTTTATTGCGGTAGATGGTCGGATGGTCTCTGGCTCATTAGGAAATTGTCGAAGAGGTAGATAGGTATCTTATCGGTTCGTATCGCAAAAGCCTGGCATCTGCGGCATTCTCTAACATAATTCGTCGTGTCTAGAAGGTACCCGGGCCAAAAAAAACGTTGACGGACAGCGTCGTGTGACTTTGCAAAGTCGTAGTGCCCATTTTGGTCGTGCATCGTGTGTAGTACCGCCCTTCGCACGGTCGGAGGCACGTAGATCTGCTCCTTGATCTGTTCCTTCAACTTGTATTTTCGGTAGAATAAATCTCTCCGCCTCTGGAGCTCACAGTTCTTTAATTTGACCGGATTTTAGTGTCCACTTAGTTCCTTGACTGATTCGCTCTGCAAGCGGTCTATTAGGACAAAGGGCAACAGAGTGAGGCTTTCCTCCTCGGATTGTCCCATCGGTTCCGTGGACTCCGTCTCCGCCTGCGCTAGACTCGATAAGAGGGGTCCTGGGTCCGTCTCATGTATGAAATCAGGGCCCTCAGGGCTCTCGCGGTCTTTTTGGATCTTGACTTCGTCCGGGTAGGGCATCCTGGAAAGCGCATCGGCGACCACATTCAACTTTCCCGATTGATGCAGTAGCACAAATTTGTGGCGTTGGAGGGCTATCAGCTAACCTCGAACCACGAGAGCCTAACGAATTCGTTGAATAGGACATCACGGGACCGCTGACGGACCTTGACGGCAACAAATGGTATCGTTACGATGCTAGACCTTTTTACAAAATGGGTCGAGGCACAGAGCACCCCGGACACGTGTGGAGCCCAGCTAGCCCGCATACTGCGGGACGAATGGTTTTTCCGATACGGAGCCCCCCCACCGGTTCGGAGTCTTCCACACGATGGACAACCTAATAACACCCCGAAGGGAATGGAGGGGTCGAGAGGTCCCATCGAACGATTAGGGGAACAATCAAAACGATCTGCGAAGACGGGTCGACTTACTTGCGGGAGAGGCTAGATGAAGCGCTCTGTGCCTACCGGACCACCCGACACAGCACTACACGCCATAGCTATTCAAGGTCAACCTGGGAAAAAAACCGGGGCATGGGATCGACCGAGGCGGAAGAGCGATCGCTGGGGGCAGGCTTGCGAAGGACCAGCGCCGTCTCGGAGCCCCGGGGTAATGCGCAGCAGCACAAAAACTCCGGGAGCTCAGCAGCCGCCGACGCCGAGGGAAGGAGCTACACCGGGTCCAGTGGGCCTGGTTAGAAATCGCGCACGCACTAGGAAACTCGACGATCGGTGGATAGGACACTTCAAGGTCATCGACACCCCGAGACCGGGAACTGTCGTCGTGGAATTCTACAACGGTACACTTCAAACGCTCTATCGAAATGACGTGACGGTTTTCCACGGGCGACCGGGACAAAGGAAGCGAAAAACCACCAAACCCCTTCGATTTGCGGATTCCGAGGAAATTTCGTCCTCAGGGGACGAGAGCTACATCGAGAGCGAGGGGTGAAGGGTATAGATTTAGGGCCGAGGTGGGTGCCCCGGACATAGATTATAACACCATTCATAATAATGAATAAGTAGCAGCCAAACATAACTATTTTATTGCATTTATGTATAACGCACACTTTCCCCTGCAGGACAAGTCAACACCGTCATGGTCGAAGCCGGGGAGATCAGGGAACCCTCCGTGGCAGAAGACGCCGACGAAGCAATATCGGCGAGGAGACAAGGGGGGCCCGTCGAAGGGGGGTTTGGTGTAGACGAAATATCTTCCTATTAAATTAGAAATAATGTATTGTTAAAACTTCCAATAAAATTCCAATCGTTTTGTGGTAGTTGGTTTTTAGTCTAGAATAATGGGGTTTTGTTTTAATGATACTAGAGCGCGAAGAAATACGGACTTTATCTATCCTCGTTCCGCGTACAGGTTCTGCCGACGTTTTCCTCTGTATTTTTATATCAAGATCATGTCGCAATCTCCGGTTCGAAATGATAGAAAGATCCAGCTAAGACGAACCGTCTTGTGTACGAAGGTGACTCGAAACCGTCAACCGCCCCCTTCCTCTACTGTCTTAAAAGACGACGACAGTACACCGTCTACTCTGGAACAACTCTGCAAGGTCGTTTCTAAACTGGCAGTTTTAGTGTCAGCAATGCAGAACGATGGGCAGAACCGGACCCAATTCCCCGTTATGCCCTCTTCGGCTGAGGAAAATGAGCCGACGACACCCTCCCCCCGTATTCCCCCTCGAGAATTCCCTAATAAGCCAGAGACCATCCGACCCTCTGCGACTTATGTCGTTCCTTTATCTACCGCAATAAACGCTATTGCGCACATTGCTCACCGTATTCTTCATCTAGGTAATCACGCCAATGTATTTGCGGCGTCTTCGTTAAACTACCGTTTACACTATCCGATGTTTTTTCGATGAACTGGTCAGAACAACGA
>JAPUBX010001860.1:0-45223 GCA_028672205.1 Proteocephalus fallax | reverse complement strand
AGAGGAACGTCAAACAATGACCTAATCGCACGATCAATATTTTTCCATGTCTGGAAATGATTGAAAATTACGGAAAACCGAACATTCGGTATCCTACCAACCGGTTACCAAAGGCAACGTAGCTTATCGCAGGTGATCGGACGGAAACGGGTGTCTCAATGCGGTCTCTATGGTGTTAGCTTTGAGACATTGGCAGATTAGAAGTATTCGATCACTAGTATCTACGACGAATATCTAGGGCATACTGCCGTGACGGGCTCTCTCCAACAACGAAATATGACGCCACTGTGCAAACACATCCCCATTTGCGTGGCTAAGAAGAAGACAGTGTCTTCAGAAAAGGGTGTGATGTTAAAATGGACCCGAATTGAGATAAACTTACCATAGTCCAGAAGTCGTGAAACAGCAATCTTGACTTGATCATCGTTACCACGACAATCTACGTAGATCGCTGCGATAATGGCCTCGATGGAATCAGCCAGTGGCTTGTAGAGTGTTTGGTCGGGGTATAAATCCTATAAACACAAAAAAAAATAGAATGTTCATGTTTCAGGGCGCAGTCTCGTCGACACGCCAAGTAAGGCTCATCTCGTTATTCGGATCCAGTTAACTGCTAAGGTTACTCGTTTAAAATAAATGTTGCCAACTCACCCAAATTTCTTTAAACACGGTATCGTGATCTTGGGCAACCTCCACAAATCCTGCAAGTCGCCCCTCCAACGAATCCTTTTGGTAGGTTAGCATCTTGTAGACGTCTGAGCGGACACATACGACCGCCAAGTTAAGGTTTGATTTCATGTTATTCGACCTTGCATGAAGACTTATCTCGGATTCATCGGCACAATATTTTTTGTACAATTGGTCCAACAAAATATACTCCAGAATCGCGTCTCCAAAGAAGGCCATTCTATAACCAAAACAATTTCCCAATAAACGTGCTACTTAAATTGTCAAAGTAGAAAGCAAAACTAATCTATTTACCGCATCAACCAGGTGTTGAGTTCGAAGGCGTCCCTAACCCAACCGTTTGCGATGGCATTTAACATGCGCTTGCTCTTGAACACATAGCCAACGGCATGTTCAACAGCTGAGGTCAACTGCTGAAATTCCTCTGATTTGTCCATTCTGGTCTGCACCTTCGGTACTGTTTGGTAGGTGGGTGAGAGAATTGGCAACCAAGAGTCTGATCTGCTGCTTCGGAGGGAGGAGGAGGTTGCTGGTGGTTGTTTCTGCGTCTGTTTCCAAACGAAGGGCGCCAACCGGGCTGCGGGCCACTTCGACTTTGCGTGGGCGATGTAGGCCCCGGTTATGGCCTTCAGGGTGTCTGTTACACCTCGGTCGGAAACCTGACGGATGCCCAGTTCATTGAAGTCTTCTGAGGACTATACAGGAGATCAATAACATAATAATAATAATAATAATAATAATAATTGTAAGCGCTTTATTGAGGTCACGGAAAACACAACGTTCAGTGTAAAACATAAAATAAAAATGCCATTTATGAATATTCTCTTTTAGTTGCCTGCTATGATGAAACTAAAAATCGGGAAAAATAAGGAATGGCCGAATTGCGATATGCCGCCGTACTTGTGGGTGTTGTCCGGTATAGTCTCCGCATTGGTCGAATAGATTTAAATTTGGACAAACTTTAATAGAGGGTATGGAAGGGGTCAGTTAATATACGAGCAGCGATGTGTGTACAACCAGAGAAGTGGTGTTAAACAATTATATCTTAGATGAAGAAGATAGACCGTTTATTAGATTTAAGATTGTTTTAAAGAAAAGCCTACGAAGGGTAAAAGTCGCAACATTTAAGGCCGGGGAACATTACTGGAGAACAATATACAATAAGGCGAATTATACAGGCATGGACAAAGGTTTTTATACGGCTAGAGCTTAAACCAAGCCTCCTGAACCGTCGAATTAAGAAACAGAGGCGACGATATTTTCCGAAAACGGAATCCGCAGACCCTTAAGGCATTCGACTCACGTTTATGGGCGTGTAAGACCACATACGCCGACCACTTTCACTGGGGGCCTTTTGAGTGGCAAAGACGCAGCCGGGAGGCAGCCACGACTCCTTTTTGAAGGGTTCAAAGGTCGTGAGGTCGAGAAGACGAAGGTCCGTGGTGACTTTAAGGAGCGCTTGGGTGGATGTCAGCCGGATGCGTAATTCGTGGAGATCCCCGTTACGCAGGCGATGATTGGCGGAATCGTAGAAGAGTATGAGAGTTGTGGCGAATCTGATGAAGGCGTTTCCTAGGCACTTCAGTTTGTCGCTCTCACTGACCTCCAGAAGATTGGCCGGATTGAAGTCGCTCTAGACAGCGTCGATGATGTTCAAATGAGGACAACATGCGACTTTAATCGTCGTCAAATAGGGCTGCCACAAAGGCTTAATTAATGACGACTTATTAATAATAATAATTGTAATAGCTTTATTGAAGTCACGAGGACCACAAACATTCAGCTTACAACGAGCATAACAATGCTATATGCCAAAATTGTCTTTAATTTCCTGCTTCACCTGTTCTGGTGAAACTAAAAATCGGGACAAATAAGGAATGGCCGAATTGCGATATGCCGTCGTTCTTGTGGGTATTGAACGGTATAGGGCTACGAATTGATCGAAGAGATTTACACTAACACAAACTTGAAAAGGTCATCTAGTATACGAGCAGCTATGGATGTATAACTAGTGAAATGCCGTCAAATGGAGATCATAGGTAAGTCACGATATTATTTTAAAAAAAGCTTGCAACCTGTTACAAAGTTAGAACATTTTTCTTCTGCTCCGTTTAATGGATACAACGCTCACGATACGTTATGAAACTCAACGGCATTCGGTATTATCAAGCTCCCTGCCAATTTAATTTAAATATTGTTACTGTCAAACAATAAGTAGATATTGCGATTTAAACATTAATATACCTGCTCCAATTGCTGTATGCAGATAAAATCCGAGGCGATTTCGGACAACCTGCTATGCACCACAGTGTCGGCGATGAGGCCCTGATCACCAATATCGACCATTATAAGTGTTTTATTCACTGGTACTGGTGGGGATACGTCTGTGATCTGCGTGTTCAGCCGGTTCTCCAGTTCAAGAGCACAGAGACATCGGGTCAATTGATGGATAACATTGGGGGTCATGGTGATGCATTGCCATAGCCAGGCATTGAGTGGGTAGATGTAGCATTTGTCAGACGAACGGGAAAACGTCTGCGATTCGAAGAATGACTCCTGTCACGGTTTAAAAACACCAAAATAAACAATGTCAGAACCACGAACATTTCAAATGGACGCGTCTTTTGATTCGTCCTAACCCGAGGGCCAATAGAAACGCGGCAGCCTTCTTAAAGTGGTTGCGACACGTCGCCAACGAGCAGTTGTGAACCTCGCCTTAGATATAGCGACTCCCTGCTCTTTCGGCGACTCTATCTCTCATCTACCAGTAAAAATAGCTGCGAGCAAGTAAATACTCAGATCGGGCACGACTTTCTCGTTTTGTCAGTAGCGTTCTTGGTTCAATTTATCTTCGACCGACAAAATGTTGGTATTGGGACGTTGAACATCCCTAGACAATTCCGGAGACCACCTGAAGCTAAATTGGCTGCAATGACAGAGGAAGAAGAAGAAGACGGTTTGGGGAGGATGAGAAGGTTGTCAGTATCTTGAACAGACAGGAGTAGCAGTTGAGTGAAACCTCTATGGACGAATCTGCCTGGGACCAATGGGAGTCGCTTAGGGCCATTCCAACCGTAGGCTAATTGGGTGTTCATGAAGACGAGCGTCTAGCATCCGTCTTCACAAAAGGGCTTCTTCCCTTTCCCCCGACCCACTCTTAACCGAGCATAAAAACAACGCCCAAAGCAAATTACACTTGCCGAATCGTTGTGTGCCGACATGGAACGAACAGAGACATTGCCGTGTTCGGCGGCAGTGCTCTCGACGACGAAGAAGAAGTCGGGGGCATTGGATTGGCGGACGACGAGGCCACGAAGAACGCCGTAGGAGACCTCGGAGAGTTTTTTGCCGAACTGCGACACAACTGGGCTGTGTGATAGAAGCTCGAAGTGCGCATTGTTGTTGCTGTCTCTGGGGGCCTGGCGCCGTAGGGCGTAGATTCTCTGCTGGTTGTACCAAGTACAGAGGTGGCGAGCGCTGTCATAGTCGATGGAGGGGACTGAAATGGTGCGCGAAGAAACCATTAAACAACCTCGTCGCCTCTGACACAACCAACCAACCAACCACGAATGCCGAGTTTCAGAGGCGGAAAGGACAGCATCTACCCCATCCTAACCAACGGCAGTGATACCTAGCCACCGTGGGTCAGACACCAGGGGATTGGAAGTATTCGATCACTGGGGTCTGCGACGAAACGCGAAGATGAAGAAGAAGCTGGAATGACAGCGGCGATTATGGAACCATGCACGTGCTATTCCATCTTCAAGTGTTCAGAGGAGAACAGAGTTGTCGGTTGCGTGTGGCTATCCAGTCTGTGCGCACGTAAATGATGGGACCCATCAATTACCGTCCTCAGACAATTACATGGCAGGGGAGTCGAATCCAGGTTTCTCACCAACAGAGCAAGACAACTTCCCGCAAGCAAGCAAGCAACCAAAGCACTCGTCTATAAGAAGTTACGTGAGATTGGAGCCGAAGCAGCAATCGCCACGAAGAGCGCTAACCAATCACATTAATGTGTGACATTCGTTTTGGAGTAATTTGTCCAATTAACATAAATGGCCCCCCAACGTACACCGTTTCCATAGGAATTAGAGCTGACGGTTTTAAAATGTCAGCATAGATTTACAAACAGAGCATAGTCATTAATTTACTCGTCTATAAGAAGTTACGTGAGATTGGAGCCAAAGCAGCAATTGAAAGATCGACATGAAGAGCGCTAACCAATCACATTAATGTGTGACATTCGTTTTGGAGTGATTTGTCAAATTAACATAAATGGGCCCCCAACGTATACCGTTTCCATAGGAATTAGAGCTGACGGTTCTAAAATGTCAGCATAGATTTACAAACAGAGCATAGTCATTAATTTACTCGTCTATAAGAAGTTACGTGAGATTGGAGCCAAAGCAGCAATTGAACGATCGACATGAAGAGCGCTAACCAATCACATTAATGTGTGACATTCGTTTTGGAGTGATTTGTCAAATTAACATAAATGGCCCCCCAACGTACACCGTTTCCATAGGAATTAGAGCTGACGGTTCTAAAATGTCAGCATAGATTTACAAACAGAGCATAATCATTAATTTACTCGTTTCACGACTCAGCAGCACACAGACACCTCCATAGTAAACTCTACCGGAAGTGGGTGGTAGCACCTTTGAAATAGACCCACGATAATATAAAAATAACAACTCTTCAAAGAGTTCCAGGACGAAGACGACGAAGTGTGCTGGTTAGGATAATGTCCGCAAATTACGATTACCACTATCGTGATTGATGATGGCCAAGAGACCACAGATTCCGGCTCTGCCCTGGTTGAAGTGCACCCCGGAAAGGGGAGCCGACCAGTGGTTGGCGCGAAAGAACCTCTTGGAGGCAGGAAAGCACCCGAAACCCTCGGCGTCTCGGGCCAAGAAGCTGAGGGCCTTGTGGGCTTCGGTGAGCCAGACAATTTGGGCCTGGTTCAGGGTCGCCGTAATGGTGTGCTGTAGACGAACGCGCACCAAACCATTTTCAAGGAAGAGGGGGATCCGGGCGAGGTAGGAAGTCTGGGAAAAGAGTGGTTTAAGGTCGTAGTGGGAGAAGCACCGGCACCTGTCTGCCATTCGCCGACATGGTGACAGACAGACAGCCAACCAGATCAGAACTGACACCGCCCACAAACCAATTACTAAACAGGCATTGGCAAAAACCGTGGACATGCCGACACAGAATACCTCGTTAGCTGATACGACGGTTGGAACTTCCAATATGTTGTCTTCATGCATTAACCACAAGGAAATCCCCCGAGATATATGACAAACATGGAACGTGTGGGCTCTGACTGTCAATGGCGTTGGTGAGGCATCTGGGTTATTCTTCTTACCCCATTCTTCTGCATTTTCTACGTATAATCGTGACGTCCTGTAACATTTTTGTTTATTGTAAATTTTAATGCTGAAAGGTTTGGTCCTCGTGACCTTAATAAAGCGAATGAGTCACGGCTAAGCCGATAGCATTAGCTGACGAACGCGAAAATTCGACCGATCCAATAACCGTTCGGCCACGCAACGAATTTCACGAAATAATGTCGCCGCTTTATCGATGCGCTGAGGATTTCACGAAACGACTTTGGTGGTAGGGTTTCCTAGGTGACGACTATTTAACGCGAGGTTCGCACCGTAGGCTGTAGATCGTCGTCTCTTTTTCTTTGCAGTTTCACAGCCAAGAGAACATCATTCATTGTTTAAGTGAGCATGTTCACTGATATCAGTAATAAAGCCACATCGTTTGTCTACCATTACTGTATTCGGTTTCTCCTTATTGGGGCTAACTTTCCTTAGATCAATATTCATCCCATTAGAAGGGCGTTTGTGTTCTATATTTGTTATCTGAAACTGTTATTTAGTTAACTCAATTCATCAATTCCCGTAACGTGTAGACAACCACGCCGCATTAAAAGGTCACCACATGGCTTGTGCCACCCCTTCTGTCAACTTTCTGTCGTGTCACGATCAAATCGATTGAGTGACTCATTCCTTCGGCGTCTATATTCTTCTCTTCAATGTCTTCCGGTTGGTGGGGCTACTGGATATAACCGTATTACCCTAGAAAGTCGCTCATTAAACGGGCGCAAACTTTGTTGATTCAATTATTAATTTGCTAAGCCTCGTAAAAATGTGGCTGGATGGAAGACTGGACACCTCATTATGAGAGGTCATGTGGGATAACATTATAAGCTGCAAAAATACCGTCGAGATCGGTCGAGAGAACACGAGGCCAATGGAGAACCCGGTGTTGCGGAAACACTCGGCTTCGACGCCGTTCAGTTTGGCGAGCGACTCTGGATCCGGCAGACGCCAGGTATAGACGAAGGCCTCTCGGTGTGGAGAGAGGGTTTGTTGATACGGTGCCCGGAGAACCTCGGGATACTACCGGAAAATTAAAAAAACAGAAATACATTTGTAATTGAACTGAAGAGTCTTGCCCGCCAATCTCCTGCTATAGGATAGGTCGTCTTGGTGGATGATGATGTCGAGACGTTAATGACAGCTGCATAAAGAGTCTTGGCAACTCGCAATTACAGACAACAATGAGGCCTGGGAATAATGTGTCGTCTCAAACGAGGTTCAGATGGATATAGCATACATTAAAAACGATACGTCTCGTCGAAATAATTAGCGAATTTTTGTACTAGGACGCACCTAAAGGAATAATTCGAATCAACTGGTTATCTCCCAGGCCCCGTCTACACAGAAGGACATCTTAAGCTGCACCATAAAGGAAATGCAAATTGTAATTAGCAAAACGCCCGGACCTTCATCGTCTCAGACACGACACCGTAAGGACTGCAACTTCCTCTTTTAATCGACGGGACGAATTCCCAAAGCAGCATCCGCACCTCCGAACTCTGCGATCGGACACTCCCCTTTCCGACATCGAGATCAATGTGCAGTGCGCACTAATTATTGCCGGAACCCCCAGGCGATAATCTAACAGGCAGTGCACGTTTCGATGCCATATACCCAGATAGGCGACTTGTCAATTCTTCTGATTATCGGGCGCACTTGAAAACTGAACAGAGGAAGCAGTTGGCTATTGAAATAGGATGCACTCACATGAACCGGGTAGAAATCAGACTTTCCGGAACGCGGGCGCCGTTTTCGCCTCTGTGCACATTCCACAAACTGTACGTCATCGCTGTCATCACTAGCATCCTGAGTTTCGTACCCCTCTTCAACTCCATAGCCACGACTGTCTAGTCGGCGCCAAGGCAAACGGCTACTAGCTGCGGTTGCCATTTAGATATCGTCTGAAAGATAGAAGGTTGATGGTGAAACGATACACGAGTGACCGTTTTTTCTGATCAAGTGACATCTTTAGAAGTTCACTTGGCTGAGTCAATATAAGTTGTGAAAAATATCGATTGGCCGAACAAATCTTTGGGACATATTAACATGCATAAAATCTGGTTGCTTAGTAGGGAATGGAAATGACATGAAACTAGCTTAGGGAACGAGGGCACAGAGTTTTGGCAAACCTATGGGATGGTTATCATAAATAACGGTTGAATGAAGTGGGCAGTTTTATCTCGTCAACAGTTGATCCTAAGAAATATAACATGTTCATATTTGGATCCGTAAAGTATAGAATTTCAGCGACAACATATAAATCCTCACAAAAAAATAATTCAAAAAAGATTTAATATTTTTTAATTGGGCCACAGTAACGACTCGAGTCGAGTCAAATCGCATATTGGGTAAGATTTCGCTATACTTAATTGGATGCGTGAAACAGGACAGAAAATAATGAAAAAACGTAATTATTTGTGTTAAATGCGTGACTTAAACTATACAGATAAATCATGAATATCGGGAAAAATATATAAATGCGTAAAACGACAAATTTAGATGACGGGTAATTTGTGCCACAAAAACAGGGCCCACTACAAGGTCGGTGTAAATTTCTCGAAAAAGTAAGCATTCAAGTATATAAAGTTGCCAGTATGGCGATATTTATTCATTGTTATTTTATTGTATCGTTAAATTATAAACGTGAAGAGAAAAAGAACGACTATCAACAAGTAAAGTATATAACCCAACTGCTATACGTCATAAAATAATGCCAATCTTCATGGTTCGTGAAAAGCTTCAAATATTCTGGATTAAGTAGTTTAAGTGTTAGGAGAGATTGTATATGTGAAAAGTTTCGATACATTGGCGTGTATTATCCGAACACATGGCCTTGTAGTGACCTTAGATTTCTTGTACGAATTTGAATAATCCAAAAGGTGTCTTGATGGCGGAATAGGGGACATCTTCAGTCGAATTACGCCTAAAACCAGCATCTTTCGAATTCGTTTTCGGCGATTCGCATGCGGCAACGCCACAACTTGGGTGGACCCGAGTGTGTATAAAATGTTAAATATCGTGTTTTACGGGCGTTTTGTACCTTGATAGTTTTACCAAACTGGGTTTGTCTGCCATATGCTTGTGTTAAGGCAATATAAAGTTAACCGTGCGACAATTCCAAGCGTGTACAACTCGTGGTTCCAAGATATCGATCGATTATTTTTGGGAAGGGATATATTTACTAGATACGAAAATACTTCTTTACTTCCTGCTTCACTTCCTGCGGTGAAATTGCGCAGACGGATTCCTTGCGGCAAATGATGAAATTAAAATCAGCTGTCATGCTCGCAGATATAGTAATTCGAAGACTTCGTGGCCCAAAAATCAAAATAGCACGATGGCCAAAGATGGAGGTGCGGAATGAATATTATTGTTCACTATTCAAACAATAGTTAGAGCCCGACCTGGGCCAAAAACGCCTGCAAGGAGAGACGCCTGGCGCCCGTTGCGGTGAGTCCTGTCTGGACACACGTAAAGCGTGTCACGGCCTCAGGCGTCGTCGATTTTGTCTTAATTGATCTATGTTTAGGTCACAGCATGCGTTGTGTTGCGCGTTAGTCAATGTGGGGCCAGTACAATGGATGTCATGCGTGGGGCATAAATAATCACATCATTTAAGGTCGCTACAAAGGTCTACAATTTTATTTATTTTAGAGCTCTTTGGTCTTGTGACTGTTTCATGTTTTGGAGATGTGTCATTTATGCTGATAACAAAATATTGAGGCCTCTTTAATCATTTTAATCGGGAGAACTTCCACGGTTGGCGGCTAAATACTTTTTTTGACCCACTCTATGACCATGTTATCCTTATTTTAGTCATGCATGAAAATATATTAGTGTGATTTGTATGTCCCAAGCTCAGAATGCCACTATTGCCAATGACTGATATCAGGGACGCCGACAAAGCGCGTAGGTGCGACACCTGCCCAATAATTTTCGAGTTCGAATTCTAATTATAGAATGCTATAGTCTAATTGGTTTAATAAAAGAAAAACAAAAGGATGGTTGTTTTCAATTGGTTTCACCAAACCCAAGTAGCAAATAATTCCTTTTTTACGGTCAATTGTAGACGTTTTCCGTTCAACCATTTAAAGGATAAGGATCGCGAAATGAATTTCGTGGTAAATTAGTGTTGGATTAAAATATGTTGTCTTTTAGCAACCGATCTAATGCTGGAAACGTATTAATTTAGTAGCCTACAGAAGCATCCGCGAAGTTAACAATGCTGCTCAAGCAAATAAACCGAATTAATTGTTATCAGACCTTATACTAAAGAAATTCATTTTTTAAATCAAAATTCTGCCAGTTTAAATCTTCATAAATCATCATTGATTAATAATCGATAAGTTATGCATTTCGTGAACTCTCATCCGAGCCAGATAGCCGCTTAGTTGATCTCTGCTTTTGCAGTGAATCTTCCTGATTACAACTCTCAACTGTAAGTAGTCTTCTCGACGCCTTAACTTCAACTTAGATTGATTTGTGATCATCTGATCGAATGCGAGTCACGGTGGACTATTTAAAGAACACTACTTTCACGTAATATTCAGTTGATCAGTTACAATGCCTGGCTGTTGCTCCGATAACTGCTGTGACCTCAAGACCTGCACATGCTGCGATGGCTGCAAGAACCAATCGGGTTGCAGTTGTAAGGAGGATCCATGTAGCTGCAGCCTCTGCCCATGCTTGAAATGTTCGCAGTGCTGCAAGAAGCACACAGAAGCGTCAAAGAAATGCGAGGGACACAAGGACGAAAAAGAAGCTTCTCATTCACCGCAGAAGGATGACAAATAGGCGGAAGAAGAAGCCATTATCATCGTAGGTTATGTATTTGAAATAAAAGCTCAATTTCATATTGAATTGTGTTATTTGGGGTTGTCATTCTCTTATTCTCTAATTGGGTTCTCTGGATGATAATCAACCGGGTGTTCTCCGCTTGAGTTTGAATCCACATCGAATGGCCCCGAAAATAGACAGATTGATTGCTTAGTTGATTTCAGGCATTCAAAAAACACTGAACCATCATTTGAATGAAGCAGAAATCCACGATGACCTTATATTGCTTTGGGGAAAAAAGGCTTTCACGGTTAACTGTTCTAGAATTGTGCTACGACGCGAAAAAATGAGCGGTGAAGAAGACGCATTTTGTTATTGGTAGCAGTTCGCTAATGGTATCGAATACGAGGATATGTCTGACGCCCAGCAACACGAGGGTATTCGAATTGGGCCCGACGACACAGCCCTTATAAACGTTACTCTCCCGCGGTCTCGGCTTTCTCCGCTCTGCGACAACACCAAAGCTTCCCCTCGCCCGTTAATTCCGCAATGCATGTGGCGCCAAGTTTTCGAAATGGTTCATGGTCTTTCGCACCCTTGTATTCGCGCAACCACCCGACTAGTGGCTGAAATGTTTTCATGGAAGGGATTGCAAAGGGACGTCCGCCTGTAGACATAGGAATGCCTTCGCTGTCAGCAAGTAAAAGTCAATCGTCACACCAGGGCATCGATAGGCACATTCGACGAACCCGACGCACGATTTAGTCATGTTCATGTGGATTTAGTCGGCCCGTTGCTCTAGTCCAGGGGTTTCCGCTACTTGCTGACTTGTGTAGATCGCTTCACCCGTGGGTGCGAAGTTATACCGCTAGCGGACATCGGCGCAGAAACGGTCGTTCTTGCATTCGTGCGACTTTTAAACCGGACATCGACTCCTGCCCGGCGGAATTGGTCTACGGTGCAACTCTCCGCTTACCGGGTGAGTTTGTTAACCCAACAGCAGCTGAGCCGTCTCTGTGTGTCTCCGATGTTCTTCAGAGGCTACGCAGTTTTGCTTGGAGCGTTCGCCCTAAAGAAACCAGACTCCAGAAGTCAGGCTCCTAGGTCAACCCACAACTGCAAAAGAGCACCCACGTTTTTCTCCGTTGTGATCGAGTCCGTCGTCCTCTTGAACCACCATATGATGGTCCTTTTCCGGTACTTTCCCGTTCGGATAAAACGTTCAAAATATCCATGAATGGACGCCATGAAACGGTTTCAATTGATCGACTCAATAATGCTTTCGTCGAGGAACCCTATTTCAATACTGTTCCAATTCGCAATCCGCCTGAACTGACTGGCCAACCGAACGACGCGATTTCTCCAGGAAACTTCTCATGCCCCTGCCCGAATCAGTTCGGAGCCGCCTGACGCACTGACGACCACCCATACACGAAGCGGTCGTGTCAGCCGAACACCCCTGCATCTAACAAACTTTGCCCGTTAATTTACCGTCTGTTAACCTGCGTCCCCACCAGCCATCCTTATTGTATCTCTTCCCCTGACGACGAAGAGTCCAAGGGAGGAGCCATGTAGTGACCTCAAACTCCCCTTTTTGCTTGAACGGGCACGATGCGATTTCCGCCCACGATCGTCGACTTAACGTAGGGCCTTTGTATTATTAAATCAAGAAAACAATCTTGATGTTTACTTTGGTGTGCGTTCTCTTTCATTATCCTTTTTAGACGCGTATGTCATAAAAGGTTTTAGTGGTTTTAAGTATCGACCAACTTGGAATCACGACATGCCTTCCGGTCAGTTTTACATATTGCGCACTATATGATAAGGAGGTTTATGCCGCAATTATGCGTTTGCTTAAACTCTTACAAAGTTAATTCATGGGTGTATAATCATTGACGAGAGTAAAAATAAATTAAATTTGCAGTCGTACATGTTCATTTAGAAATTATTTATGTCCCACGCGTGAAATTAATTATACTGACACCCCATAGGCTAAAGCACACCACACGCTTGCTGTGACCTTAACATGGATCAACGTCAATGACACCAGGCCGGCCTCCATGACCACGACACACCCCGCGTGTATCCAGACTGGACTCATCGTAACGCGCGGTAGGTATCACGCCTTGTCGGCGTTTTCGGCTCAGGTCGGGCCCTCACTGTTGTTGTAATAATAAACAATATAAGTCATTCCCGATCTTTGGCCATTGTGCCATTCTAATTTTTAAGCCACGAAGTCTTCAAATTGCAATGGTCATATCCACTGCCCAGATAGACTGAAATAGATTTGTATCTGATTAATTAAATAATTCGAAATTTTCGCAATATTGGGGTTTAAGCTCCAAATGAAGAATGCTCTCTCTCGATAATGGGGCTGATTATTCGATTTGAATCATCTATAATACATTTGCTTAGCGTTAAATTAAACATGGATACTAGTTTGAAGTTTAACCTTTCACCCCTCTTGGAACAGATCGCGTCTATTGGACCACCCCTTCACCCTTCTTGTCCAACTGCCTTCATTGATCCCTTCCCAGTAATCTGTCGTTTGGCTCATAAGAATCAAGCAAACTTAGTCATACCTACGGATAGCGCTTTATTAACTAACTCTGACACATTGTGACGGGAAGGACCGACATTTATTCGGTTTCCTACGAGCTGTCGACTCCCAGGCTCTGACTGACAGGCTGTGACTTACTTGAAAGGAAAGACTTTAACTTTGCTTCCCTATATTTTATTGAAAAACCGACCATAACTCGAGTTTCATACCTAAATATCCGCTGGAATAACACATTGTTTTGTGGGTTATCTATTTTACATTGTAATTTTCATGAATCGTTCCGTTTTGTCCCGCTGAAGTAACATTAATGCCGAAAGCGTGTTTTTTTCCGATTCCGGGTTGAAAGATTTTGCAGGGATATCTTTTAAAATAGTGCAAAAGGAGAATAATTTACCGCTTAGGTTAGCAAGGTCCATGCATGGTACCCTCCTAAGAACTGCAGTTGTCGAGCGACGGATGGCCCAAACAAACTGGAGGATAAGTGCGTTTGAGGCTTGCGATCGTCGCGGTTACGATGAGCTGGTGATTGCGTGATTTGAGATACCAAAGTTTAGGGGTTACATATACTTTACGCAGAGCTTGGTGTAGAGGGCTTATGAACGTTTTTATTTGTGTTAATCGTCATAGACAGAAGAATTTCACCGATCCTGACATCTCCGACGATGAAGCGTTTTTAACGTCCGGTAATTAATTAAATACAAGTTTCTTTGGAGAATACAATTGTTTAATTTGCTGTCTGGCAAATTCACCTCGCGTTTACATACATGTATTGTACATTTCAGTGCGGAACATTTTCGCCTTCGTGAACTTAATAAAGCGAATATCACTTTGATTATAATTTTTCCTATTTATATTATTATTAAAATTATCGGTGGCGATATCTGGAAATTTCGTAAAATCGTCAGCAGCCGACGACGAAAACCTCATTTTCTAATCTTTTGGCACACTTGCGTAAACGTCGGATCTAGGAGAATGGTTATGTGGCTGAGTAAGCAAACTGTCACATCAGCATGCCGGCACACGCACAAAAATTTGCGACACAGTTACAAATCGACGAAAGAAACCTTAGTCAAATTATATAATATTATATACTTCATCTTTAGCCATTCATAGTTGGATAACAGTGTGATCAGCTCAAAACCGCAAGTTTTCAGCCGATCGCATTAAACTTCACTAACCACTAACAAATCTAAACATTTCACAAAATTAATTAATACATTTGAAAGCATGGTGTTTTGAGGGATTATTACAATGGGTACAATTCTTTACTGTGATTAATGCGATTATGATTCATATCCGAAACAAACAACCTCGAATTGGATTCATCGACTTATTCCGGCTAGTCTGTATAATTTAGTGTCTTTACGAATTGGTTTTAATTTTTGGATATATTTGTGTAAGAATGAGGGAACACTGCTGGGGAGAGAGAAGTAACGAATAGTAACGGAGTTGGAAGGGCACAGTAGGGATGTCAGATATCGGCTCTTGTTCAAGAGCGACTGGTGCTTGTTCAGCATCCTGTTCTGATGCTCTGTCAGTAAAATCGCCATTCCGTTCGCCAATTCACATAGTTGCGCCGCCATTGAATTCCTTTCGTATTCTTCCGTATTGACGCGCGAAGAAGGGACCGGTCGACGTCCAGTTGTGGACATTCTCGTTGATATGGACTTTTTAGGCAGAAGCTGTTGCATCGTACGATTAATCAGTTTCGACATAACCTCAATAAAAAGGATAAGTGATAGCAGACAAACCGAATCTCACACGACGATACCAGAAGTCCCGGTTTCAAACCGGCCCAGTCCAGTTAAAACAAAATATTATAAGAGACGAATTACCTTTTGAAATGTACTCCGGTGACTTGAATGGAACCACCCACAACAACCAGCTTCACTACTGGTTTGTGGAAGCCAAATACAATTCTTCATCTGCGCCTCTCGTTCTTTGGCTAAATGGGGGCCCTGGGTGTTCGTCATTAATTGGACTACTTACCGAAAATGGACCAGTTCTCGTAAGTAACTAAAGCGCATTCTTCGGCGGGTTGTCCGGTCTATCTTTCTTGAATTCGGCTTTTTAGCTTAGGAAATCGCATGCATCGAACTCATTGTTTGCATGTTGAGGAATTGCAATATTCGTGTTGCCAATAACTCGGAAATCTTCTTATCTTACTGCTTGGTATAAGTAGCAATTGTCTTTCCTTGGCGTTCCTTAGGTGGCTGATAACAACTACGCTGCTCTCGTTAACTTCTTCGAGCGGTTTCCGGAGTTTAAGGGTCGTGACTTCTACATAACCGGAGAGAGCTACGGTGGTGTCTATGTGCCAACATTGGCCCTACGTGTTGCCAATAACTCGGAAATCAGGCTAAAGGTATGGTTAATGCAATTTCCCTTTTTGGTGGACTATTTTTTGGATATTGGACTATAATATTTGTTCTAACCTGATTCCCCTACACACTTTCTACGTGTTGTAGGCCGTTGCCGTTGCCGTTGACAACGGACTGACCAGCTACGTCTTGAACGACAATTCTCTCCTTTACTTCGCCTACCACCATTCCCTTTTTGGTGGAGAGTAAGTTTTTGCTTTATTAACCCAGTAGACAGGCTAATTATGTCTATACAATAGCCAGTAAAGAAAGAAGAACATTTTTCATACTTAGTCGTTCGTGATTATATCAATTTATCCATGCTACGGGATAAGGTCCAAATCACCAGTGCCGCCTCTACGAAGCGTTAAGTATCGTCATTTTTATTTGGCTTTGTAGGTTGTGGCAAGACCTTGTCAACTATTGTTGTGATGGGAAGCTTATCGGGATTTGTCTGTTCACTGAAAACACGGACGCCAAATGCCAAGAGACGGTGAGTTTTCCTAGATTAAATATAGACGACCAGTTTGTTCACTTAAACAATGGGTAACCTTAAGAGGCGCTTACTATTTGCTCTCAGATTTCAAGAGCCCATGAGGTCTCAACCTACGGCCTTGATATCTACAACCTCTATGGTCCCTGTGCCGGCGGAGTTCCCCAGAATGAGCGAGACGGTGGGGTTAATGTGGAGAATCCCGATCCTTCTATGTCACCGAGATATTTGGCCACCTGGGCGAACCTTTTCGGTGGAGACCGGCTTGCCAGAGAGCGATGGATACTGGATAGGTCAGTTTCCCTTGTAATTGGTGTTTGGTGAACACCCCGATATCTCTTGCTTGCTCCTTTCAAATACGCCTACAACCCTCCTCGCTCCATTTTACGATACAAATGATTTCGCCAATTCAAGACAACTTGATCGGGTATGAACTAGATAAATGACAGATTTATATTGGTTGACTTTCGGTTGCCCGTTGCGTGTGCGCGCCCGCGAGGGTTTATTCTAGGATCTCAGTAAATCGGCAAATGCGGGATATTGTTGTTCCATTTGAATTATATCTCTGAATTGCTCCTTTGGACAGTACATGGGACTAACCGAGCCCAGATTCTCACGTCCTTTGACAGCCCTTGCCGCGTATAGCGACAAATTAGTGATCAATTTGACTGATGCCTTGACAGTCCGGGGTGAGCGAAGGAGTAGCGTGCATCGAAAACAGTACGTCGAAAAAGAAGGTGAACAACAGGACGGGGATGAGTTTTCGAGATGTCGCGTAAAATCGTGATCCCTGGGTTGGAAAACGAAAATGCTGTTGCGCTTGATCCTAATGGCACGGTTGCCAAAGACGAAGGTCGGGAATGAATAATATTGTTTATTATTCAAACAATAGTTAGAGCCGCAATACAAAATGGTGAGAAAGGGGCTTCTATCGCTGTAGGGATATCTACACAGAAGGCGTTCACGCGTACGATGAAGAGTGTTACATCACCCGGAATTCGCGTCTATCGATGCAAGTCGTATGCGTCGTAGCATGGCTTGCGATCGGGTTGATTTAAAGCGGTCGAGACTAGTATTTCATCATTAGAAAAAGGTTTCTATCGCTGCGAGTTAATTTGCACAGACGGATTCCTTACGGGAAATGATGAAATTAAAATCACCTGGCATGCTCGCCGACTTAGTGGCCCAAAAATCAAAATAGCGCGATAGCCAAAGATGAAGGTCGGGAATGAATATTATTGTTTACTATTCAAACAATAGTTAGAGCCCGACCTGGGCCAAAAACACCGGCAAGGAGAGACGCCTAGCACCCGTTGCGGTGAGTCCTGTCTGGACACACGTGAGGCGTGTCAGGGCCTCAGGTGTCGTCGATTTTGTCTTAATTGATCCATGTTAAGGTCACAGCATGCGTTGTGTTGCGCGTTAGTCAATGTAATGCCAGTACAATGGATGCCATGCGTGGGACATAAATAATCACATCATTTAAGGTCACTACAAAGGTCTACAATTTTATTTATGGGGTCCTTTTTAGAGCTCTTTGGTCTTGCGACTGTTTCATGTTTTGGGGGTGTGTCATTTATGCTGATAACAAAATATTGAGGCCTCTCTAATCATTTTAATCTGGAGAACTTCCATGGTTGGCGGCTAAATACTTTTTTTGACCCACGCTGTGACCATTTTATCCGTACTTTAGTCATGCATGCAAATATATTGGTGTAATTTGTATGTCCCAAGCTCAGAATGCCACAATTGCCAATGACTGATATCAGGGACGCCGACAAAGCGCGTAGGTGCGACACCTGCTCAATATCTTTCGATTGGTTGTAACGAGTTCGAATTCTAATTATAGAATGCTATAGTCTAATTGGTTTAATAAAAGAAAAACAAAAGGATGGTTGTTTTCAATTGGTTTCACCAAACCCAAGTAGCAAATAATTCCTGTTTTACGGTCAATTGTAGACGTTTTCCGTTCCACCGTCCAAAACTTCGAGGTATAAGGATCTAATATGCGTGAAGCGAAATGAAACAACTAGTAAATTCGTGTTGGATTAAAATATTTTGTCCTTAAGTAACAGATCTAATGCTGGAAACGTATTTATTTAGTAGCCTACAGAAGCTTACAATGCTGCCCAAGCGAATAAACCAAATTAATTGTTATCAGACCTTATACTAAAGAAATTCATTTTTTAAATCAAAATTCGGCCAGTTAAAATCTTCATAAATCATCATTGATTAATAATCGATAATTTATGCATTTCGTGAACTCTCATCCGAGCCAGATAGCCGCTTAGTTGATCTCTGCTTTTGCAGTGAATCTTCCTGATTACAACTCCCAACTGTAAGTAGTCTACTCGACGCCTTAACTTCAACTTAGATTGATTTGTGATCATCTGATCGAATGCGAGTCACGGTGCACTATTTAAATAACACTACTTTCACGTAATTTTCAGTTGATCAGTTACAATGCCTGGCTGTTGCTCCGATAACTGCTGTGACCTCAAGACATGCACATGCTGCGATGGCTGCAAGAACCAATCGGGTTGCAGTTGTAAGGAGGATCCATGTAGCTGCAGCCTCTGCCCATGCTCGAAATGTTCGCAGTGCTGCAAGAAGAACACAGAAGCGTCAAAGAAATGCGAGGGACACAAGGACGAAAAAGAAGCTTCTCATTCACCGCAGAAGGATGACAAATAGGCGGAAGAAGAAGCCATTATGATCGGAGGTTGTGTATTTGAAATAAAACCTCCATTTTATATTGAATTGTGTTATTTGGGGTTGTCATTCTCTAATTGGGTTCTCTGGATGATAATCAACTGGGTGTTCTCCGATTGAGTATAATCCAGATCTGACGGCACCTATCCAGCCATTTGGAAGTAACCAGATCAGGATAACTTTGACTGAGTCAACAACTAAACATTTGAAACTGCCCGAAAATTTTCCATATGGGAAAATTCATACAAAAATACAATAGTCAGCGGACTGGTTGAACGAAGTCAACAGGTTTTTAGAGGATGTGTCATCACTCTTCTCTGATTGGTATACTCGCATGCTCGCTTCGCATTGGTCTCGTCATTCAGCCATTCATAATTCGTTATTGATCCACAAATTAGCGCACCCCAATTTATAAGTAGCAGTGAATTTTCGCCGTTATCATCATTGCTTTAAGTTTAAAACAAATTGCATTCAATTTATGATCTGGTATTTTCTTATACGATAGAGAAAATGTAGCTATTTCTCGGGAACGGCGGATTTTTATGCAGTCCTTACCCTGTGACGTACAACCGCGTCGCAAAATACAAATGTAGACCGAAACTCTCATTTATCAATAGATTTGGGTTGGTTATTTCCAATTATAATTTCCGTGTTTTCTTCATTTTGTGTTCCTCGCTTCAAGTTTCTGTTGCGCTTGAACCAAGGCCTCGTAGTCGATATGGAGCGTTGTGGTCAAACCATTGATTGTGATACGCGAAAGAGCATCAGCGACTGGGTTGTTGGCTCCCTTTACGAGACTAAATTCCGTGTTTAATTGCGGAAAAAAATAATTGTTGAATCGTTCTCTCCGCGTACTTGGCAGCTGATTAACAAAAAGTAGAAATGAGTGTTAAATGGTATGTGAAAACAATTACAGTCGAAGTCTCACCCCAATGTCTGAAGTGCCGTATGACTGAAGAGACAACTAGTCATTCCCATAGACCGACGTTGCTGGTGCCGATTCGTGGGGAAACTACTTCTCGAGGGACATTCAAATATACCTTATCCAAAAAAGGCCGAAAACCTCTTCTACATGGATGTGTGTATCATGCAGTCGTATATCGTCGACATGTACGCGAACCTAATCTATCCCGTTGAAAATGGAGTCGAGGAAACCTTTGAAGTACTGGGCTTCGTTCCGTAAAAT
Organism: Proteocephalus fallax; assembly: GCA_028672205.1. NCBI lineage: Eukaryota > Metazoa > Platyhelminthes > Cestoda > Proteocephalidea > Proteocephalidae > Proteocephalus > Proteocephalus fallax. The sequence goes on along the minus strand of JAPUBX010001860.1, from coordinate 25,053 downwards.
GAAAGGCAATCGTACGAATTCGAATAATCCAAACGGCGTCTTGATGGCGGGATAGGGGACATCTTAAGTCTAATAACACCTAAAACCAGCATCTTTTGAATTCGTTAGCCGCTAGCCTTCGGAAACGCCACAGCTTGGGGGGATCCGAGTGCGTACAAAATTTTAAAAATCATGTTTTACGGGCGCCTTGGGCTTTGGTGGTTTTACCTAATCGGAGTATCGAAAAAGACGGGAGAGATGCCGAAAACTGCGCTTGTCTGCTACATGCTTGTGTTGGGACAATATGCAGTTATCCGGGCAACAAGTACGTGCGTTTTTGCAAGCGTGTACCATTTGTCGACCAAAGATATCGATCGATTATTGGGGAAGGGATAGTCCCGACTGTGAATATCCCAGAAAGCGTGTGTTTGAAATCTAGGTTAACGGGAAGACCGCGGCTTGCATATGTGGAAATTCGTGAACGGTTGGTTGATTGTAGGAAATCTATTGGGGACATGATCTGACGGTCGAAGTAAGAAGGGGGTTTAGCGCTGAATTTGGCAAATGAAACACAGATTATTGTTGGGTTCTCTTTCTCAAGCGCCGACACGGAGAACGACAGTGCAGTGCGTCAGGCTCGAGATTAGTGTGACACCAACATGAACCGTCGTCCGCATCTTTTAAACAAAGGGCGATTACTTCAACCGAAAGCAAACGATTTTCGATTGCCTACGGTGTTCAGAAAAAAAATTAACGTTTTCCAAATCTGAATTCCGCATCCGACACAGTTTCTTCGGTGGTTGCGGTGACATGAATGAAACGGCTGACCAACTTAGGTGTCAGAGCGCCTACTAAACTTTGTCAGCTCCCTGGTGATGCCAAGACAAGCGAATATGTCCTCGATTAATTTTTTTAATAATTGCATGCGCTTTATTGAAGACCAAAACGTTCAGCATAAAACAAGACAGCATAAAAATTGCTGGTCTTTTAGTTCCTGCTTCACCTGCTCTTGTGAAACTAAAAATCGGGACAAATAAGGAATGATCGGATTGCTGTATGCCGTCGTTCTTGTAGGTATTGAAAGGTATAGCCTACGCATTGGTCGAAGAGATTTACACTTGGATAAACTTGAAAAGAGGGGATGGGAGGGGTCACTTAAAATACCAGCATCGATTTATGAACAACTATTGAAGTGGCGTTGAACGATGATCTCTTGGATGGAGAGCGTAGGTAGACCACTAGAAAATGAGACTGGATGCTGGGCTGGTTACAATTTTAGTCTTAGTAATTCGAAGACTTCGTGGCCCAAAAATCAGAATAGCACGATGACCAAAGATGCAGGTCGGGAATGAATATTATTGTTTACTATTCAAACAATAGTTAGAGCCCGACCTGGGCCGAAAACGCCGTCAAGGCGCGATGCTTAGCGCCCGCTGCAGGCGAGTCCTGTCTGGACACACGTGAGGCGTGTCAGGGCCTCAGGTGTCGTCGAGTTTGTCTTAATTGATCCATGTTAAGGTCACAGCATGCGTTGTGTGACGCGTTAGTCAATGTGGTGCCAGTACAATGGATGTCATGTGTGGGGCATAAATAATCGCATCATTTAAGGTCGCTACAAAGGTCTACAATTTTATTTATTTTAGAGCTCTTGCCGTCGAAGAAAGTAAGTATGGCACTTTCAAGTTCATTGTGAAATATTATCCTGGCATGCTCGCCAATATGAGTTTTCGAAGACTTTGTGGCGCAAAATTCAAAATGGCACGATGGCCAAAGGCGAAGGTCGGGAATGAATAATATTGTTTATTATTCAAACAATAGTTAGAGCCCGGCATGGGCGAAAACGCCGTCAAGGCGCGATGCTTAGCGCCCGCTGCAGGCGAGTCCTGTGTGATTGGTATGTCCCAAGCTCAGAATGCCACAATTGCAAATGACTGATATCAGGGACGCCGACAAAGCGCGTAAATGCGACACCTGCCTAATAAATTTAAAGTTCGAATTCTTATTATAGAATTCTATAGTCGACTTGGTTCAATAAAAGAAAACAAAAGGATGGTTGTTTTCAAGTGGTTTCAAACACACCCAAGTAGCGAATAATTCCTTTTTTACGGTCAATTGTAGACGTTTTCCGTTCAACCATTTAAGGGATAAGGATCGAATATGCGTGAAGCGAAATGAATTTCGTGGTAAATTAGTGTTGGATAAAAATATGTTGTCATTAAGCAACAGATCTAATGCTGGAAAAGTATTAATTTAGTAGCCTACAGAAGCATCCGCGAAGTAAACAATACTGCTCAAGCGAATAAACCGAATTAATTGTTATCAGACCTTATGCTAAAGAAATTCATTTTTTAAATCAAAATTCTGCCAGTTAAAATCTTCATAAATCATCATTGATTAATAATCGATAATTTATGCATTTCGTGAACTCTCATCCGAGCCAGATAGCCGCTTAGTTGATCTCTGCTTTTGCAGTGAATCTTCCTGATTACAACTCTCAACTGAAAGTAGTCTACTCGACGCCTTAACTTCAACTTAGATTGATTTGTGATCATCTGATCGAATGCGAGTCACGGTGGACTATTTAAAGAACACTACTTTCACGTAATATTCAGTTGATCAGTTACAATGCCTGGCTGTTGCTCCGATAACTGCTGTGACCTCAAGACCTGCACATGCTGCGATGGCTGCAAGAACCAATCGGGTTGCAGTTGTAAGGAGGATCCATGTAGCTGCAGCCTCTGCCCATGCTTGAAATGTTCGCAGTGCTGCAAGAAGCACACAGAAGCGTCAAAGAAATGCGAGGGACACAAGGACGAAAAAGAAGCTTCTCATTCACCGCAGAAGGATGACAAATAGGCGGAAGAAGAAGCCATTATAATCGGAGGTTAGGTATTTGAAATAAAACCTCCATTTTATATTGAATTGTGTTATTCGGGGTTGTTATTCTCTAATTGGGTTCTCTGGATGATAATCAACTGGGTGCTCTCCGCTTGAGTTTGAATTCAGATCTGACGGGACTTATCCAGACATTTCAAATGAGTTAATGGGATTTCAAGTTCAGGCATATAAAAAACACTGAACCACAAACCATCATTTGAATGAAGCAGAAATCCACGATGACCTTTGCTTTGGTGAAAAAGGCGGTTGTATTTCACGGTTAACTGTTCTAGAATTGTGCTACGACGCGAAAAAATGAGCGGTGAAAATCGAATGAAGACGCATTTTGTTATTGGTAGCAGCTCGCTAATGGTATCGAATACGAGGATATGTCTGACGCCCAGCAACACGAGGGTATTCGAATTGGGCCCGACGACACAGCCCTTATAAACCTTAAAACTCTCCCGCGGTCTCGGCGTTCTCCGCTCTGCGACAACACCAAAGCTTCCCCTCGCCCACGAAATGGTTCATGGTCTCTCGCACCCTTGTATTCGCGCAACCACCCGACTAGTGGCTGAAATGTTTTCGTGGAAGGGATTGCAAACGGACGTCCGCCTGTGGACACGGGCATGCCTTCGGTGTCAGCAAGTAAAAGTAAATCGTCACACCAGGGCACCCATCGGCACGTTCGACGAACGGTTTAGTCATGTTCATGTGGATTTAGTCGGCCCGTTGCCTTCGTCCAGGGGTTTCCGCTACTTGCTGACTTGTGTAGATCGCTTCACCCGCTGGTGCGAAGTTATACCGCTAGCGGACATCGGCGCAGAAACGGTCGTTCTCGCTTTCCTGCATAACTGGGTGGCGCGCTTCGGATCTCCGCGTAGTTTGACAACGGACCGAGGGGCCCAATTCGAATCAACGCTTTTCCAAAAGATGTGCCAATTTCTTGGATGCGAGCGAATCCGCACAACTTCTTACCATCCCGCGGCCAATGGGATGGTTGAGCACCTCCATCGAACACTGAAGTCCTCCCTCATGGCTCAGGATGACCGAGAACATTGGGTAGACAATTTGCCTCTCGCCCTGCTTGGCATTCGTGCGACTTTTAAACCCGACATCGACTCCTGCCCGGCGGAATTGGTCTACGGTGCAACTCTCCGCTTACCGGGTGAGTTTGTTAACCCAAGAGCAGCTGAGCCGTCTCTGTGTGTCTCCGATGTTCTTCAGAGGCTACGCAGTTTTGCTTGGAGCGTTCGGCCTAAAGAAACCAGACCCCAGAAGTCAGGCTCCCAGGTCAACCCACAACTGCAAAAGAGCACCCACGTTTTTCTCCGTTGTGATCGAGTCCGTCGTCCTCTGGAACCACCATATGATGGTCCTTATCCGGTACTTTCCCGTTCGGATAAAACGTTTAAAATATCCATGAATGGACGCCATGAAACGGTTTCGATTGATCGACTCAAGAGTGCCTTCGTCGAGGAACCCTTTTTCAATACTGTTCCAATTCGCAATCCGCCCGAACTGACTGGCCAACCGAACGACGCGATTCCCCCAGGAAACTCTATTGTGTCATCTTCTGTTCCCCTGCCCGAATCAGTCCGGAGCCGCCTGACGAACTGACGACCTCCCGTACACGAAGCGGTCGTGTCAGCCGAACACCCCTGCATCTAACAAACTTTGCCCGTTAATTTACCGCCTGTTAACCTGCAACCCCACAAGCCATCCTTATTGTATCTCTTCCCTTGACGACGAAGAGTCTAAGGGGGGAGCCATGTAGTGAGCTTAAACGCCCCTTTTTGTTTTAACGGACACGAACCGAATTCGACCCACGAACGCACCATCGCCGACTTAACGTTATGGCTTTGTATTATTAAATCAAGAAAACACTCTTGATTACACTTTGGTTTGCGTTCTCATATATTACACTTTTTAGACGCGTATGCCGTAAAAAGGTTAAGATGGTTAAGTTATCGTCGAACTGCGAATCACGACACCCTTTACCCTTCTTGTCCAACTGCCTTCATTGATCCCTTCCCAGTAATATGCGAAACAACACACCTCTTGTCGGGTGTCTCATAAGAATCAAGCAAACTTAGTCATACCTACGGATAGCGCTTTATTAACAAACTCTGACACATTGTGACGGGAAGGACCGACATTTATTCGGTTTCCTACGAGCTGTCGACTCCCAGGCTCTGACTGACAGGCTGTGACTTACTTGAAAGGATAGACTTTAACTTTGCTTCCCTACATTTTATTGAAAAACCGACCATAACTCGAGTTTCATACCTAAATATTCGCTGGAACAACACATTGTTTTGTGGGTTATCTATTTTACATTGTAATTTTCATGAATCGTTCCGTTTTGTCCCGCTGAAGTAACATTAATGCCGAAAGCGTGTCTTTTTCCGATTCCGGGTTGAACGATTTTGCAGGGATATCTTTTACAATAGTGCAAAAGGAGAATAATTTACCGCTTAGGTTAGCAAGGTCCATGCATGGTACCCTCCTAAGAACTGCAGTTGTAGAGCGACGGATCTCCGACGATGAAGCGTTTTTAACGTCCGGTAATTAATCAGATACAAGTTTCTTTGGAGAATACAATTGTTTAATTTGCTGTCTGGCAAATTCACCTCGCGTTTACATACATTTATTGTACATTTTCGTGCGGAACATTTTCGTCTTCGTGAACTTAATAAAGCTAATATCACTTTGATTATAATTTTTCCTATTTATATTATTATTAAAATTATCGTTGACGATATCCGAAAATTTCGTAAAATCGTCAGCAGCCGACGATGACGAAAACCTCCTTTTCTAATCTTTTGGCACGCTTGCGTAAACGTCGGATCTAGGAGAATGGTTATGTGGCTGAGCTAGCAAACAGTCACATAAGCATGCCGGCACACGCACAATAATTCGCGACACAGTTTCAAATCGACGAAAAAAACTTAAGTTAAATAATATTATATTATATTCTTCATCTTTAGCCATTCATAGTTGGATAACAGTGTGATCAGCTCAAAACCGCAAGTTTTCAGCCGATCGCATTAAACTTAACTAACCACTAACAAATCTAAAAATTTCACAAAATTAATTGATACATTTGAAAGCATGGTTTTTTGGGGGATGATTCAATGGGTACAATTCTTTACTGGTATTAATGAGATTATGATTCATATCCGAACCAAACAACCTCGAATTGGATTCATCGACATATGCCGCCGGCTAGCCTGTATAATTTGGTGTCTTTACGAATTGGTTTTAATTTTTGAATATATATATATTGATCGTGCTTACGTTTATCTATAATTTAGCGCAATGCGAATCCTATTTTTATTTGTGGTGGAGCTATTGATCTGCACATCTGTTAATGGGCGACCTAAGGAAGACCTTGTTAAACATCTTCCTGGATTGAAAGCGCAATTACCTTTTGAAATGTACTCCGGTTACTTGAATGGAACCACCGAAAACAACCAGCTTCACTACTGGTTTGTGGAAGCCAAATACAATTCTTCATCTGCTCCTCTCGTTCTTTGGCTAAACGGTGGCCCTGGGTGTTCGTCATTAATTGGACTACTTACCGAAAATGGACCAGTTCTCGTAAGTTACTAAAGCGCATTCTTCGGGGGTTGTCCGGATTTCTTGAATTCGGCTTTTCGGCTGAGGAATTGCAATATTCTAAGTGCTTTTGACAATGTAGGATAGACGACGTATTTGGATAACCTTTTTCGAAATGAATACGTTTTTTATTGAGTTTCGATATGCACTGAGCTAGCTTTTTGGTTCCATGGGCCACTTTATTCCAGAAATTATTTAAGACGTTTCTGATAACCTAATAAGGCGCTTCCGTGGCGGAGCCGCCTTCTTGATCGTTCGATCCTTGAATAAATATCCTTCACCCAGTCTACCGCTATTTTTTACAGTGAACGATTTCTTTCTCGGCTTCTCACCCTGTTTATCAGGATTTGGCAGCTGTCGCATGCAGAGACTACAGATCGCGACGTTACCATGACAGACCCTACTACTCCTATCTGATACCCTTTCAACCATTCTGTCCGCCAAGCAAGTAGCAGTTACGCCGTGTGTTACTTTCTGAACACCGAGAATCTGTCCATTGTCCTATAACTCTACATGGAAACCCAAACGATTCGCATGTTTTTTTTGTAATTCGGTCCCGTGTGTCATATTTATAAACAAAACCACTCCAGCGTGGTAACGTACGGGCTTTTAAATTCGAGTGTGTAAACAGGTGTTTTGCGACCACGTCCTCCCGCGGCGTTAATAAAAGCTGTCTTCTGAGTCTTGGGAGTGAAGTCGAGTAGTTAAGGTATCAGAAGAGATCTATGTTGTGGGGCAGATCCACCTTTTGAGTTACAGTTACCGGTTAGCCCGCTTGTAGAGCGACGTTTTTGCAAAATTACGACAAACCTCACGACTATCGGTACCATTTCGTGCTACACCCCGACAATTTGGGGGTTCAAAGCATGTTTTTTGAATGTTGAATTTTACTTTTGTTGTCTCTCCCTGTTGTAGGCACGTCCTGGCAAGCATCTTGCGCCGAACAAATTCTCGTGGAATCGCGTAAGTAAAGGCGTTGCTATCCTTACCACCGATGCCATAAAATCTCCCACACATGATAAAAAAACAGCCAATGGCCATATTTTTTGACAGAAAATTGGATTGGCTGAATGTGTTCTTTATTTCAGCTGGCAAATATGATCTACCTCGAAGCGCCGGTCGGCGTTGGTTTCTCTTATGCCCGTGACGGAAACGTCAAAACCGATGATGACATTGTGAGTGAACGCTGACTCGCTTCTTCTTATCTTACGGCTTGGTAGAAGTAGCAATTGTCTTTCCTTGGCGTTCCTTAGGTGGCTGATAACAACTACGCTGCTCTCGTGAACTTCTTCGAGCGGTTTCCGGAGTTTAAGGGTCGTGACTTCTACATCACCGGAGAGAGCTACGGTGGTGTCTACGTGCCAACATTGGCCCTACGTGTTGCCAATAACTCGGAAATCAGGCTAAAGGTTAATGGTTAATGCAATTTCTTTCAGTGGACTATTCTTTTGGATATTGGAATATAATATTTGTTCTAACCTGATTCCCCTACACTCTTTCTACGTGTTGTAGGCCGTTGCTGTTGACAACGGACTGACCAGCTACGTCTTGAACGACAATTCTCTCCTTTACTTCGCCTACCACCATTCCCTTTTTGGTGGAGAGTAAGTTTTTGCTTTATTAACCCAGTAGACAGGCTAATTATGTCTATACAATAGCCAGTAAAGAAAGAAGAAAAGTGTTCATACTTAATCGTTCATGATTATATCAATTTATCCATGCTACGGGATAAGGTCCAAATCACCAGTGCCGCCTCTACGAAGCGTTAAGTATCGTTCTTTTTATTTTGCTTTGTAGGTTGTGGCAAGACCTTGTCAACTATTGTTGTGATGGGAAGCTTATCGGGATTTGTCTGTTCAGTGAAAACACGGACGCCAAATGCCAAGAGACGGTGAGTTTTCCTAGATTAAATATAGACGACCAGTTTGTTCACTAAAACAATGGGTAACCTTAAGAGGCGCTTACTATTTGCTCTCAGATTTCAAGAGCCCATGAGGTCTCAACCTACGGCCTTGATATCTACAACCTCTATGGTCCCTGTGCCGGCGGAGTTCCCCAGAATGAGCGAGACGGTGGGGTTGATGTGGAGAAGCCCGATCCTTCGATGTCACCGAGATATTTGGCCACCTGGGCGAACCTTTTCGGTGGAGACCGGCTTGCCAGAGAGCGATGGATACTGGATAGGTCAGTTACCCTTTTAATTGGTGTTTGGTGAACACCCCGATATCTCTGCTTGCTTTCAATACGCCTACAACCTCCTCGCTCCAAAGTACGCATACAAATGATTTCGCCAATTCAAGACAACTTCATCGGGTATGAGCTGGATAAATGACCGATTTATATTGGTTGACTTTCGGGTGCCCGATGCGTGTGCGCGCCCGCGAGGGTTTATTCTAGGATATCAGTAAATCGGCAAATGCGGGATATTGTTGTTTCATTTTTATTATGTCTCTGGGTTGCTCCTTTGGAAGACTTCCACAGACCTCCCCCCCCCTATCGGTGCAAACTCTCCGTCATTCCCATTGCTTAATGAAGACATATTTTTTTGCAATCGGTCGGATAATTAAGGCGAACTTAAATTTATTCTTTTTCCTCCAGAAGTTCAGCAAAGAAGGCGACGTTCTCACGGCAGCAAGCAGACCGCGGCAACCTCTTCCGCTCCATCAAAACGTCGCACAACTTCCGCGGGTAAGTTGTCCTACAACAATCCACCAATCGTCGTTGTGTTGTAGTACCTCTGAGATTTGGGGGTTTTAAATGCAGCAACCGTGGGATTGATTCTAGCCGACCAACTGAACGTTTACGTTTTTTGTCCACCACGTCTAATTCAGCATCCGCGTTATGCTACAGATCCAATAACGCGCCGCTAAAATCGAACCTACTTAGAAGGCATCATGGCGGTAGGATCGGTCGGTCGGTCGATGGGAAGCCACATTGTTAATACATTGTTCCATAACTGGCAGCAGCGAGTAGATGATAGTGTGTGTGATGTTTCCCAGGAAATTGGACATCCCCTGTTCCGACGACTCCGCTCTCACCGACTACCTCCACGATGGGACCGTCCGCGAGGCACTTCACATCCCGGCCGCTGTCGCCGACTGGGAGACCTGCTCAAGCGATGTCTACACACCCTATGGCCGGATTTATCTCGACCTCAGTCCCCAGTACAAGGAACTGCTGCAAAAGAAGGTTGGTTGTGACGTTGGTCAAAGTCGCAGTCGATCCGTCCCCCCGTCCAGTCCGTTTCCACCGTCTACAGTTGTCCGGAAACGGCGATCTGTCCATATTGGCTAGGAAAGACAGACTTGTACAAGCTCCGTCCAAACCACTGTAGCCGGTGGTGTTGTACAGCGGTGGATTGACAGCTACCCTGTTTGAGATTCAGAGACACGGGTGATGGAATAGTTTGAATAGTTCGTGTCTTCGACACCCGGTGGGCAGGTTTCGCAGCCATTGAAGAGGATGGGGCAGATTCTACTAGGCGATTAACCACGAAGCACTCCATGCGATGCACAGGAGTAGACATTATGATTTTTGCAGCGTCCACGTGTTCTCACGTTTGCTGACAGTTAGTGGCGGTACCCTTACGGGTTGGGGGTGCCTTCCCTCTTTCCGCTTTAGATCCGCACCCAAATCTTCAACGGTGACGTGGATATGGCTTGCAACGCACTGGGCGACGAGTGGTTCGTCGACAATCTTGGAGTCCCGGTACGTTTGTTGTTTTTTGTCAATGGCATCGAACTGTTGGTGAAATTGGTGTTCTTTTCTTCAATCAAAGTAATCTGTCGTATTGCTGTTTTATCAGCATTGACCTTTAGTGCTACTTATTTAACGTAGTTTTTCGGGGAGATAATATCGCCTGTTTGGGGTTTGGTGTGCACCATTACCGGTATAGATAATAAATTCCGACTGTGTGGCTCAGGTAAACCGTCCTCCGTCCTAATTAGATTGCACCTCTTTAGCCCGTTATAATCGCGGTACGCAGAAACCTGGCGAATGGCGTCATTTCCAAAAAGATTCTAGGTTTAGTGTGTCAAATTTAACAAGGAATGTAGCTCTGCCAGGTGACCTTGAACAATGCACTTAGAGACAGTGTCTCCTTCTTCTCTTTCTGTCAGCTGACGCGCGCCCGCCAACCCTGGTTCTTCAACGCCTCCGATGGGACCCGCCAGGTGGGCGGATACACGAAGACATTGACGCTTCGTCAGACCGGCACCAACCTGACCTTCCAGACGGTGCGCGGTGCCGGTCACATGGTGCCTCGCGACAAACCCATCCCAGCCTTCACAATCTTCCGTCAATTTCTCTTTCCCCCGTAGCATCAAGGGGCCATACATCCTGCTTCTCCCACCACACTGGTGTGAAAACTAGTTTAAAAAGTCCAATTTATTGAATAAATAAATACGTAATTCACGTTTTCTTTGCACCGAATTTGTCCGCCTGACAGGCGATGAAGGAGGCCATTTCCAGGTCCTTTTTGGAGAGGCCGTTGGCATCATGTGTTGTTAAGATTATTTCCACCTAGGAACATCCAAAGGCAAAGCGTTCAACACTGCTTTTCGCTGCCAAAAGCAATGCCACCACTCCGATTTCCTCTGGCGTTTTAGCACGAATAATATGGTGTTGATATTTTCTAGAAATTGCCTTCGATTCCGACTTCGATAAGGAAATAGACCATATTAATAGCTATCTCCGATTTCTGTACGATACGCACTGCCCACTTACAGAACTATCCTTCACACTCCGTGTCGTATCACCTCCATTTCTAAAACAATTAAGGCGAAAGAAGGAACGGCTTTCGGCCCCCTAACGACGCCACACAAATTAAATACGCGGATGACTTGAAGTTATGCCATGTCTGCAAGAAGAATAGTGATTCTCAAGAGCTCGGGAATGCAGTCTTCTGTTGAATGCATCGAAATGCATATCCATTACTTTTTCCCTGAGAGCCGATGTTGACACTCCTGAAATCTCTTCACTCCATAATTTCGCCTTGCTCTCAAAATCGAAATTCCTCGCCGTTATTTTTAACAGTCGGTTATCATGGAGTGATCATGTGGATGCCGTCTTCGGTAAATGTCGTCGCCTCTGTTTCTTAGTTCGCCAGTTCAGGAGACTCGGTTTAAGCTCTAGCCGTATAAAAACCTTTGTCCATGCCTGTATAATTCCCCTTATTGTATATTGTTCCCCAGTAATTTCCTCCGGCCTTAACGGTTCTGACTGTTTGACCCTTCGTATACTTTTTAAAATAATCTCGTTTTCTAGTGGTCCGCATATGCTCTCCATTCAATAAATCGTCGTTCAACGCAACTTCAATAGTTTTTCACAAATCGATGCTCGTATTTTAAGTGACCCCTCCATCCCCACTTTTCAAGTTTATCCAAGTGTAAATCTCTTCGACCAATGCGAAGGCTATACCTTTCAATACCCACAAGAACGACGGCATATCGCAATTCGATCATTCCTTATTTGTCCCGATATTTAGTTTCACCAGAGCAGGTGAAGCAGGAACTAAAAGATAATTTTCATATCTAGTACATGTTATACTGTCTTGTTTTATGTTGAAAGTTTTGCTACTCATGACCAAAATAAAGTCACTACAATTATTATTAAAATCAACTCAATAATAGCTTCTCCCCGTCTTAACCCCGTAGGTAGAGACGCAGAAACAACACAGCTTACCTTATTCCATACATTGAACCATTCTGGGTGGTGGTTGAGATTTTTGGCCTTTTCTGCAATTGTGGTCATGAAGTCGAATGCGACGTCAAAGTTTCGGAACCTATAGGTCCGTTTGATGGCCTCGCCGGAAGGGTGGTCCTTGGTCAATTTCCAGTTAAAGGGAGGCTCCAGAAGATCCCGCAACTGGCTAGTTCGTTCTTCCTCGGTCAATTTTGGCATCGTGGGGCGCTAAATTATCACCATTTATATAACAGCGTATGCACATAATGCATTGTGCACGAACAAACGCGCCAAACTATTATAGAAACATGACTTGTTTACTGAACCAGCCTGTCGACGAATTAGGCTTAATTATTATACTTCGGTAGTAGTGGCCTACGGTAAATAAAAACTAAAAGAAGGATAAGAACTAGATTCCCATAGTAAGGTAATTGCCATGAACGATAATAAGGTGTGTTTCTGACAAATAGACAACGATTAAACCGCGACCACTGTATAAAAGAAAAAATCACCAGACCACATTCACACCTTGCATATGCTTGTTGTTGTGTATAACCAACTCCTTGGACACTTGTATTGATGGGCTCGGATTGCAAGCATTCCGGCTAGAATAGAAATAGATCCGCACCTATCCAATAAACTTAAATCTATTTTATGAATCCAAAGGTCGTTGATTTGGTTCGTCTATCATAAAAGTGTTCATGCAGAACATTATCACGAAACTATAGGTCAACGGGTGGTTTTAAAAAGTATTTCATTGCATTGAATATTTATTTAAAGTTTGTTTAAAATAAAATAGTACTAAACGACGGACAAAAATCGGAGAAAAACAGGTGTCTTCAATTGATAACTTCAAGGTTTTCTGTTCTTACGACATCTTCATATTCTGGAAAGTAATGTAATGTCCTCGTTACTTCGAAGACCTGGAGAAAATAGGAGTGAGAGTGCACCTTGATACTGAGGCAGAATGGAGCAAATAGGAGGAGAGATTTTGGGGGAAGATTTATTATCGATAATCCAACACGATAGGATATTAATGTAAAGTCGGATAAGGACCAGAAGCCTTGTCGCGGATTAAAGGGCAGACAGTAGAAGAAAGCTATCTTATTTATAACTACGTTTTTAGCTAGCTTTAACATAAATTCCAATTGCTTTTGTAGTTCTTATCTCGATTAATAGTTTTGTTTTAATAGAACCATGTTGAAACGCGGACTTTTGGGGATCGTCGATCACGCTATCGTGAGCTTTTGCAAATCCGTTGATAGGTTTATATCGAGACACAAAATGGTGACGCTAATCAAGCAGGCGTCGCAACGGCTCCGACCGAGAAGGGCCGTATCTACGAGATGGTCGACAACAGGAGGTCGACCAGTTACTTCTTCGCGCGTCAAACCGGACGAAGAACTGATGTCAATGAAGGCGCAAATCCGCGAGATTGAGCGCAAGTGAATGGCGGCCGTAATAGCGAATCTTCGGGCCGAGCTTCAGAAAAGAAAGCAGAACATGGCCCCGTCGTCGCTCATACCTGCCCCGGCTGTCGAACAAGAGCCGATGCCCATTCTCCACGACCGTGCCCTCCTAACCACCTTACTCTCTGTCCTTCCAGTGTGAATGAAATCCCTCTTTTCCCTGCCGTGTCCTCAAATTCTAACACTGACCTAAAATGATATATAAAACAAGTTAAGTGTGAAAACGATACATGCAGCCAGTGGCGTGCGTTACAGTTATTAATATTGAACGAGATGTTTAAATTTAGCGAGCATCTAAACCGTCGTCATCAAACTACATTGTTTTCGTGAAAAATCCAAGCTGTGGTTGCGCTGGCTAAAGATTCCATCTAACGCAGCTGGTACAAATGTCTAATAATGTAGCCGAGACTGAAGCCCTTCAACTATTAGATACCGCTGTTACTAAATAGCCTAGTAAAGAGAGCATTTTAAACATTTCAAACGCACCTAGGATCACCCACAGTCGTTCCGTTACTGGAGGCTAGAGTCCAAAAGACCGTTTGGATTATTCGAATTCGTACGAATGCCTTCCATTTTACGGAACAAAGCCCAGTTCTTTCAAAGTTTCTTCGGCTAAATTTTACGCGGGATAAGATATTTCTTCTGTATGTAAATGATATTTTGATCGCCATTCCTACCAACGGGAATACCTAATCGAAGGCGAAGAGGTTTTTCGGCCTCTTATGGATAACGCATGCTTGCTGATATCTTAAAATTGTGAAGAATGTCTCAAGTTTGCCAACGAATCGCCGCAATCTGTAGACTTTTCGATAGTTTTTTGCTGGGGCCGATGCACAGCAAGATGTCGGAAATCGTAAAAAACCTTTTTCACAAAACCTTTCATAACGACAGAGACACGCTATAGTATTCCGACGCGAATTATTCTTTTAAGACATAAGCAATTCTGACGTTGGGCCGAAGCTTATACTCTAATGGTTTTCACGGACCATTTGCCAATTGCTTCTCCAATGCACACGACCCAGTCCCCGATGCATTTTTCCGTATCACAATCACAGGTTGGCCCACATAAATCCACAAAATAGCAGTTCCGTTCTCCTACCCAGTTATCACGATTTTACGCGACACCACATTTGCGACGTATTTGGTTCGGTGCAATCCAATCCTTCGCCCACCCTGGTTACAAGGTATCAGTTAATTGATCGTTTGTCGCTTTACGCGGCAAGGGCAGTCGAAATACACGAGAACATGGCCAAAGCATGCATCGCATGCCAATGCTCTAAGGTGACTAAGGATAGCAAGGCTCAATTTGAGTTCGTTCAACCGTTTTACACGATGACCCTTATCGGTACCAATACCAGAAACTACTGCTGAGACTGACAATCAACGCGTTCCTAAGCAATTGTGTTGCCTTTTTGTTAGATTCACGCTACATCACAATCGACTACGGCCAATAATTTGAGTCGGTTGCCTCCTACAAGATGTGCGAATACTTTTGCTGCCTTCGATTTCGCACGAAAGCGTAGCTCCGAGAAACTGATAGCATAGTTAAGAGGTTCCACCGCCAGTTAAAAGTAGGCCTCTTTTGCTCGACTATTGCTCTACTGATGCATTGTATCGACAATCAAACCTGACCTTCAGAGTTGCCCAGCTGAACTACTGTTCAGCACTAGGCTGGGAGTACGTGAGGAATTTAAACCACCGATTCCCCTTTCCACATAAAACATTTCGTCATGCCAATTCTCTAAGGTGACTATGGATAGCATGGCTCAATTTGAGTTCGTTCGACCGTTTAACGTGATGACCCTTATCGGTACCAATGCCGCCGATTCCCCTATCCACATAAGACATTTCGTCAGGAATATACGCCACATCGCTACCCATCAACCTACACAATCTTGGCATTTTGATCCGGCACAACAGAAGTTCTCACTCATTTATCCGATTCGACAGTATACGACCGCCGCCCCAACACTATACGATGGCAATGTTTGAGGTCAGAAAACGTACGGCAAAGGGTTTTTCTTTCTCTTTCCCAATCAGTTTGCAACTGTTGTTTTTCCTTTAGGTTCCGTTTTTGTCTGGATCTCCATTCATAGAATATCAGTGGGATCATTGCAACTCAATTTTACTGAAGCAAAAATTCTATTCAATAGACATAGTGGGCCCCCGAAAGCGTATTACATATGTATTCCATAGCATGCACTCCTCAGAACACTCGATCAGTATCAACGTTTGAATTACTCCAGGCTGTTGAACTTTATCCAAGAGCTTCGGATGATAATTCATTTCGATTGATCTTAAATAAGGGAGCCATGGTAAGCTACTTGGTCAGTGGAATCGCGTTTCAATAGTTTGAGTCATCGATTCTGAGATTTGATATTGCATGAATGTTTCCCAAATATCTTCGTCAGCGTCCTGTACGCATCGACAAAGAGGAATTCCGTGGTTTCGAAGTCTGCCTGCACTTGGATAAGCGTTTTTTTATCAACATGACCAATTAACGAAGAAGCAGGCGTACATTAACGGCCTCGACCTGACCAGCCTAATGTAATTTTTACAAATCTTCGTTCTTTTTGTACGAGGCCTCGAACAAATAGGTATCAAATAGGATATCCGAGGTGAAATTCACAGTTGAATCAGTGGATTAGCAAACATTTCCGGGACCCACCTTCGACGTATATACCTGACAGTAACTAATTTATAATGTTTTCATACGCCGTGAATAATCTGATTAATAGCTAATCATATTTACACCCGTCTCGCTGTCGATATCCATCGATTTTAAGAAAGGCAAAAAAATGGAATGGTCGGTTTATTATATTCAATAAGAAAAACAATTTTACCGTAATTTTCTGTTTACTAAATGTAAATAGATTTGTTTAAAACGAGTCCACACGATAAGTTATACGATTGAGTTTCGCACTTTTGTCTTCACGCCATGTCAATTAGAGAGAAACGCCAGCAAGCAGTGATCCGTAATTTACAGCTACTTCGAACGATGGGCGGTAATTTATACAATTTATATTTACATATTCAGCACTCAACGAGGAACAGGAAATGACAATGCGCAAAAAATACAATATTAAAGATGTGAGTTCATTTCGTTAGTCTATCATTGTACGGTTTAGTTTAAGCCTGGTTTATAGAGACCCTTAAACTCATTAAATCTTCGAATTAAATATGCGCTCAGTGTATTTGATTTCTCAAGTTGAATATAAATTAGATGTGCACAATTGACAAATATATTTAATTCGTTGTCTGTTTTGAGGTGGCTGTATAATGTGTCTGATTTTTTTAAAATTAAGGTTAGCTATAAATGATGGTTTATTTATTTTCGTACGCTAAACGGGCGTTGGGGCATATGAGCCGGTTTCTTTTCAACCACGAATTAAGCTTCTGTGTAATATTGGCTTACCTTCGTTTCCTGTCTCTATTTGATATTCCACGGACTTTGATGAACCACAAAAAACTCGAATAAACGGACACATATTTATTTAGCTGTTTAAATTCATTAACTCCACGCAAATATTCATTGGGTCATTGGTTGTTTTGTCACCTACCGTTTACCTATACGAAGGTACGTTATGGCTGACTTTTGGCACTTTTCAAAGCGTTAAGGATAGATTAAACAAGATATTATGTTCTCTCTCACTGTCCAGTGTATATATATGGTTCAAATTCATGAAGTCTTCTCGAATTGATTCGTGGCGTACCGGGTTTGCATTTGAATCTCAAGTTGAATGCTTTCATTTCGTCACTTATTGGCTTACTTTGGTTGCAAGGACGGAAAGAAAAACGATAGTGCAAAACATATCGTTGAAAACTTCCTGGAAGTTGTCGCCTGGTCTCGAGTCCTCGGTCGCTTGCCTTATTTTAGATCGTTTTGCGACTCAATCTATCAACTGGATACATGTGACACCACAATCCACTAACAAATGACGCACAGGTTGTCCGTCAATTACCGGGGTTAATCACTAAACCTAAATGACCTTCCCCTTCATGGGGGGCACAGTTGGTCACAAGGCATTGCGTGCCTTTTCTCGTCCGGGTGTCCAGTATCGTCGCTTTGTTTTGCCATCTGGGTACCTTACAGGACGCTTAACCTCCTCTCCTTTCCTCAATGAAGTGTAAATAATCGTCCTATCCAAACATTTACCCAAATGAATCGATTTATATTAGTGAAAGCGGTAATAATTAACGAGAATTCACATTAGGGCCACTTTGTATCAACGAATACAAGTCATTATTTTGTAATCCATAAAACTGCATTACTATAGCAGAAGTATTCGTTTTATTGTGGTTCATATCGGTTGTAAAATCGACGTAATTGATGCTTGATTCACTTTATTATTTCTCTAAATATGTCCGCACATCTTCCATTTACGCTAATCGATTATCTTTAAACAGGCCACCTGGGCTGCGTTATTATTGATTTTTGATTTGCATTGTTTAGGGTGTGTGGATATTTATTGATTTACAGTCGATTTATAACACCTATTATGGATGTAAACGACGATACGCTTTTATTTCTCGAATATTCCTTAAATGCAGAAAGAAACATTGGAGAAGGAACGACGCAATCTGGTCCGCTTCATTAAAGCCGGTGATCGGCGACTGCAGAGACAAAAGGACCTGCGGCAGCAAGCGAAAGAGGCCAAGTCAAAAGTGAGTTTTTCCGACTGACCAACGCTGTCTTGTTACCGCCTCTGTTTCAGAAGCGTCCAAGATCTGTCTTCTCGAGACCCCTGAGCGACAGCGATGAAACCGACTGGGCCAGCAGCGATGATGAGTGGACACCCGATTCTCCCACTGGCCCGTCGAGCTCAAAGATAACTGCAAAACGCGGCGAGAAAACTGCGAAAGAAACCGCTTGTAATGCTCAAAAGACATCGAATTCAGTTACTAAAACGCCTACACGGCCCTCGGTCGTTGGATCGAAATCACAGGCGCCCGTTTCAGAATGTGACAAATCGGGTGCTTTGATGGAACTACAAGAGAATGGTTTGTTTGGAATTTGGGTTGTCTTCATTTGTCTTTAAGGTCGCCAGTACCCCAAAAGAAGTCAAACGAAGCCGAATTACACGACTCCTCTGCCGGTTCCCCAGGACGATCGCTACTTGTGTACGTGAACACGCCCACCCGGTGTGTGGGAAACAATTTTTGTTTCTTGGGTCGTAAAGTGGTTGTTTTTTGGATGTTTGTGTCTAGACTGTTACGAGTGCGAGAAGCTGTACATTGACCCGTGCCCAACTCACCCTTTCACGTTGATCCGATCGATTCGTCCAATCAACTGCGAATACAACACCTCGGGTGATCCCGCCGATTGCACCTGCAATAGGGATAAAATATGGCACGCCCGATTTTCCGCCCCAGAGGCCTTTGTGCACGTGGGGCGGTCGAGCGTGAGGGGCGCGGGACTTGGCGTCTGGGCGGCGGGCGAAATACCCAGGGGGACCATTTTCGGGCCATACAAAGGCGAAAATATTCCTCTGGAGGGCCTTTCGGACAATGAACTACAAAAGGCGCGTCTCTCTTTCTCTCTGGCATCGATAAAATTGTCCCCAACGATTCTTATGTGCATTGTCGTGTATTTTGTGTCTTAGCGTTCTCGGTTTGGGTATGCCTGGTTGGTGCGTGAGAACCTCTTGGAAACGAAGGCCCACCTTGTGGATGCGTTTAGCCCGGTGTTGTCAAATTGGCTTAGGGCAAGTTTGCATTTCTTCTCAGCTTTCTGTTGTGGTCAATTTGCCTCCATCCAACTATTTCACTGTTGCTTTGTCCGCACAGTTTGTAAATTGCGCTCGGCATGACGAGGAGCAAAACCTTGTGACGATTCAATACCGGGGAAAAATATACTACAGAGCCTGCAAGGTAACAGAAGAGCTATTAACCTCACCGCCTCCTTTCCTAGACCATAGAGCCGCATTACGAACTGCTCACCTACTACGGGGATAAAGTAAGCAAACTTGTTGCCGCCCGAGTCTGTTAATCACAATCAGCACTAACCGCAGTTTAACTTGCAGTTTGCCAAAGAATTGGGAATTATTCCGGGCCCCGAGACGCGCAAAGATCAGAGTGTTGAGAGTGAGTTCTTTTTTAAGTGTTTGTCATTTTGACCAATGTCCCTGGTCTTATCTTTCTCGTTGTGTAGTTGCGAACATTTTGGCCGTGGATGAGCCGTCGCGTGGGAATTGTTGTAAGGATTGTTTCAAGGAGTTCAAGACACCGGGCGGATTGACCGAACATCTTCGAACTCATTCGACCTACCACCCCTTTGAGTGCATCGAGTGTCAGGAACGATTTGTTAGTAAAAATAAACTTCAACAACATTTAAATACACACAAAGGTAGGCCCGTGGTTGAGTTTATTGTTTTTGTAAATAAATTTTTCATTTTTATTTTGACGTCTTCCAGGTTTGAGGCCGCACGCCTGCAGTCAATGCGACAAGTCGTTTACTCGAGCGGGGCACCTTCGGACACACATTTCGAGTGTTCACGCGGGTGCGTTTCACTTCTTGCATCTTCCACGAAGCTGTCGAATAGCATTGTTTTTCATGAATCAACTCCATTTCTCCACGTTTATTACAAATTAAAAATACTGCGCCGATTTTGCGAGGTTTTATTTTATTGGCACCGTTAACCGTCATGGGGCGTTTCGCCGACTTTTTGTTGCGAAATGTTGTTAATGCAGCGTTTTTGACATTTTTATTTTGACGTCTTCCAGGTTTGAGGCCGCACGCCTGCAGCCAATGCGACAAGTCGTTTTCTGAGGCGGGGAACCTTCGCAGACACATTTCGAATGTTCACGTGGGTGCGTTTCACTTCTTGTATCTTCCACGAAGCTGTCGATTTTCGTCTTTTGACTAGCTGATATTGTTTTTTACGTTGTAGCAAACGACACTTAATGGTATCTAACGTATTGGACTGCGCGGATTCAAAACAACGCCAAAATTGGTATATGCCCTCGATTTTTTTAAAAAATACTTAGCTTTCTTCGAATACATATTACGCTTTTAATAGACAAATTATTTTTTTATTTAGACCATTGACGGGTAGCGTTTTTATGGTGATTACTAACTTTAACAGTTAATTGTTTTTTACTATGCTGAGTATTGTGCGGCACTGGATTCTTTAGATCTTAATCGGCGTTTCTTTTCTCTACTTTTCACCTAAATTTAACTCACCATTTTCATGGATTTATTGTTTACAAAACTAAAATACTCACGAAAACAGCTTACCGAATGCCGCCAATACGTTATTGTTGATGCAGGTCTATCTGATACTTTTCTACTGTGCAAATCGCGGTCTCACATGTTATTTTGCATTTCGCATCGATAATGCGGCTTTAATCGACCGACTGCATGAGAACAACGGTTTTTTTCTACAACTACTGCGCTCCCCCCAGCAACACCCATTCACACCGAGCCCAAGCACATACATCACTTCCAGGTCTTGCGTCTTTTAATGTACGTTCGATTCTCAACAAAGTTGGTGATTTTTAATCTTTGCTAACAACTGCTCTATTTAAACCGGTCAGTGTGGTCAGTCTACAAGAGTTGAATAAAAGGAGGGTGGTACCGCGAGTTGCATTAATCTGAGCTGGTCATAGTCGAACAGAAAAGGTATATTGCCGCAAGTGATATTGAATGTGTTGGGGTTATGTGACACCCAAGGTCTCTTCAAAACGGAAAGTCTGTGACAGTCTTTAACTTGTATATACCCCCATCTTGCACTAGAGCAGATCTAGCTAAGTTCTACGATTCCATGATACCGTTCTCAGTGTTCATCGCCACAAACAGACAACCACGTCTGGGTAAAAGATCACAACGTTGCTTGTCCCCCACTACGTAATACATTCACGCCATCGCAGGCCCGCATTGGCCAACTGGTCTTTCTGTGACTTACACCTGTTTAAATACCCAATCGCACACGTTATTAAGGGAGACTGTTGTGCTCAACTCTCTTGAGAACAACTCCGCCTCCTTTATATAATAATTTTATTTGCTTTATTAAGGTGACGAGGAACACAACTTTCAGCATTAAGATTTCCATCAAACAAAAATGGCGACTGTGCAAGAAAGATTTGGAATAAGTTGGTTGTGGTGAGGTGAGGATTGCCGGGGGTTGACGAAAGCAAGGGGGCTGCTGACGCACAGGCGATGGCCATCTTAGCATTAGATGGAGGATTTCTCGTGAATATATGGGCGAGGTTTGGGGCACAGATTTCCCGTAGCATCACACTAAACGTAAACTCTTCGTTGCCTTGGGGTGTGAAGGCCTGGAATGAAAGGTGTGTAAGCGGTCTGGAACATGCAGCCAGATTTAGATCAGGTCTATCGACAATTTCCTAATGCAGTACCGTAATGCTGATCAAGCTACCACTGGTAAAAGTCCGGTTGTGTTATTCAAGGGGCGCAAACTCAATACATCGTTCCAATGCCTTAAATCGGGAGAAGTAACCTTTTTCAAAGGGAATGATTTTCGACCATCTCGAGGTCTTATTCTTGGAAGAAGTGGGAATCGTATGGTTACCATCCTCGACGTCACCGATTTATCAAGTCATCGTCGGCATGTCGATCAAATCCGATTCGACGAACCAGCTATGCCCGTCATCGATTCCCATCCTTCTGAACCAGACGTGCCCGCTACTGATTTCCATTCGTCTGAACCCGCTGATCCGGCTAATACGACTCCATCCGTTCCAGACCAAAGCTCGCAAGTTCTACCTCGGCGCTCGGAGCGTTTGGGTTTGAAATCGCCGGTCAACTACCGCATGCCATCGAAGCTGCTGCACCCAGGTGGATGTGGTGATTGCTAACTCTTATTATTAATTGTGTTTTACTATATTAACGTATATCGTACGTTACACTTTTGAATACGAATTATCGTTGCTGCACGTGTTCTATTCGTCAAGGGTCTCGGTTGGCTTTAAGAGTTACACCGGTATTACAGACTATTCGTCTATTATCCATTCAGGGTTTATTCTACCCTATATACAATACTATCACACGTCGTCATCAAACTACATTATTTTCGGGGGAAAATGGTTCGGTAAGCTGTCAGCCGTGGGTATATTGAGGTACGATTTGGCCACATTCACTTCACTATTAAATCCTAACTCTAGTATTTCGACACGAATTATTCTTTCCGGACATGAGCACATCAGACATTGGGCCGAAGCTTATACTCTAATGGTTTTCACGGACAATTTTCCAATTGTTTCTCCCATGCTGACGACCCAGTCCCCGATGTATTTTTCCGTATCATAATCAATGGTTTTGCGACGACGCTTCGTATCGACTATGAGGCCTTTGTAGAAGCGCAACAGCAGACACAGGTTGGCCCACATAAATCAACAATAAAATAGCAGTTCCGTTGTCCTATCCAGTTATCACGATTTAACGAGACACCACATTTGCGACGTATTTGGTTCGGTGCAATCCAATCCTTCGCCAACCCTGGTCACAAGGTATCAGTTAATTGATCGTTTGTCGCTTTACGCGACAAGGGCTGTCGAAATACACGAGAACATGGCCAAAGCATGCATCGGATGCCAATGCTCTAAAGTTACTAAAGATAGCAAGGCTCAATTTGAGTTCGTTCGACCGTTTAACATCATGACCCTTATCGGTACCAATACCTGAAACTACTGCTGAGACCGACATTCAACGGGATCCAAAGCAATTGTATTGCCTTTTTGTAAGCTTCTCGCTACATCACAATCGACTGCGGCGAATAATTTGAGTCGGTTGCCTCCTGCAAGATGTGCGAATACTTTTGCTGCCTCCGATTTCGCACGAAAGCGTCGCTCCGAGAAACTGATGGCATAGTTCAGAGGTTCCACCGCCAGTTAAAGGCAGCCCTCCCGGCTCGACTTATGCTCTACTGAGCATTGTATCGACAATCAAACCTGACCTTCAGAGTAGCCGAGAAGAACAACTTTTCAGGACTAGGCTGGGAGTACGTGGGGAATTTCAACCGCCGATTCCCTTTTTATTTTATTTGATATAGATTTATAATAAGAAAAAACGAGATTTACCCTACTATATTCAAAGCGAAAATTAATTTAAGAAAAAACTCTAGACTTTACCGTTTTGCTGTTCGTAACGCATCGCCTTTGAAACCTTAACATAATAAAATTAGGTAAAGAAACATGGTATTTTAATTTTATAAAACATAATCTTTTTTCAATGCTATTGTATGAGGAAAACAATTCTTTGCATTAGGCAAAGTTGAATTAACTTTTCAGTTTACGATATCTGTATCACCGTTACCAAAAGCAACACCTAGGAATAAGTTGAAACGATCTGTAATGGACTATGTCCTTAAAATCTGCACACGGTTTAACGGATAAATATTATTTTACGAATAAATGGGTCCATAATCATCTAATAAATATCAACTTAAAGCTATTAAAACAAATCAAAACAGTTTAAAATAAGCAGAAGTTAAAGCTTTTACGTATAAATAGCCCAAAACATACATTTGCCGTTTAAATGGAAACTTATGTTTCCATACATATGTATTACGGATATATATATGTTTTATGAAGGAACTTTCTTTGTTTAATTATTATGCGACAAACCGCTCATCGTCCAGCGCGTTGCAACCCATTTACACATGATTGATCAACATGTGGGTAAGAATGTGCAACGGAAAGATGTTACAATCTGCAAGAGTATCGCCGTTCTCAGTGTTCATCGCCACAAACAGACAACCACGTCTGGGTAAAAGATCACAACGTTGCTTTTCCCCCACTACGTAATACATTCACGCCATCGCAGGCCCGCATTGGCCAATTGGTCTTTCTGTGACTTACACCTGTTTAAATACCCAATCGCACACGTTATTAAGGGAGACTGTTGTGCTCAACTCTCTTGAAAACAACTCCGCCTCCTTTATATAATACTTTTATTTGCTTTATTAAGGTGACGAGGAACACAACTTTCAGCATTAAGATTTCCATCAAACAAAAATGGCGACTGTGCAAGAAAGATTTGGAATAAGTTGGTTGTGGTGAGGTGAGGATTGCCGGGGGTTAGCATTAGATGGAGGATTTCTCGTGAATATATGGGCGAGGTTTGGGGCACAGATTTCCCGTAGCATCACAGTAAACGTAAACTCTTCGTTGCCTTGGGGTGTGAAGGCCTGGAATGAAAGGTGTGTAAGCGGTCTGGAACATGCAGCCAGTGGCGTGCGTTACAGTTATTAATATAGAATGAGATGCAAAAATTTAGCGTGCATTCAAACCGTCGTCATCAAACTACATTATTTTCGGGGGAAAATGCTTCGGTAAGCTGTCAGCCGTGGGTATATTGAGGTACGATTTGGCCACATTCACTTCACTATTAAATCCTAACTCTAGTATTTCGACACGAATTATTCTTTCCGGACATGAGCACATCAGACATTGGGCCGAAGCTTAT
>JAPUBX010001858.1:0-13117 GCA_028672205.1 Proteocephalus fallax | reverse complement strand
ATTGTCTGACATCATTTTGATTTGTTCAATCTCGATTTGTTTGGTGCACTCTCGTTACGATAAACTCCAACAATAACCATCGTTGAATATACCAGGGGTCTTATTCTTGGGAGACAAATTTCACCGGGTCAATCTACACGGCGAGTCGTCTGTCGCGACCTTTTCGTTTTGTCTCGCAAGCAAGAAAGGTCACATCGCCGTGCTTTTGGTCTTTCAGGCAACGTCTACTGCATTGGTGGACAAACACCCGGCAAATCGGATGCGTTGCCGACAGTCACGCTGATCGATGGCCGGACGAGACGCGTCACGGAGGCGCCACCACTTAAGACCCCTCGCATCAACGCAGCTGCTGCCGCATCTGACAACGAACTGTTTGTCTGTGGCGGCTACGGAGGAAACGGGGTTGGTCATCTGTCGAGCTGTGAGCGCTGGGTGGAAGGAAGGTGAGTTGTTTGTGTTGTTCTTGTTATTGTCTTTTTTCTTCCGTTCTCAGTCACCGTCTTCTTATTCTTCTTGTATTTTGCCCGCAGTCTATCCTGGCGACCGCTACCACCACTCGAGCGAGCACGCTACCAGGCAGCCGCGATTTTCTTGTCTGGAGACCACCCCATTCTCCCCAACGCACCGCATCTCATCTTGACTGGGGGGTCGGCTGGCAGTTGGAGTTAGGCGTCCGACGTGTCGCTGCTGAGTCTTGGGGGGGGGGACGGAGATGCGCCGCGGTGGGTCGAATTGGCGCCGATGCACCACGCACGCTGGCAACACGGAATCGCTCTCTTTGCTGGGCGCATTCTCGTTGTGGCCGGTTGGCGCTGCAATTCTGTGGAGATGCTGACGCCCCCGCGGGCAGTCGGCGACCCCGGCCAGTGGACTGACCTACACCCAATCAGCGATACTTCCACCTGGTTCGTTCGCCTCGTAGTCCACCAGAATCGTCAGCTCGCTTTCGGTATGTCGTGAAGGAAATGTTTATTATTTTTATGATCTGCGAGACTCAATTCCTTCTTATTCACATTAAAGAATTATCTGACAATGGCGAATCACAGATTGAGGAATTCGTCGCCGACAAAACCGGACAAACGGTCGACGAGGAGGTGAGATTTTTTCATGTTTCATTCGCCTTTCATGCGCTTCAATGTTGAAACCGCGTTTTTGCTACTGAATGCATTTCTGACGACATTTTATCAATACGCAGACAAAGATTTTCACTTGATAGTTCCTTCTTGTGCCGATTTTAAGCGGTTCACGTGGCGCCGCATTGCCGGTTTATCCGGATGCTCTCGAGTGCATCGAAGACGCCGTCGACGTTGACATCGGTTTATTTTATCGAATATATTGTTCAAACACATTCAGTGTCAATCAATTGTTTTGCTTACTTTGGGATATTGGCGATAGTTGGACATGTTTTTAATTATGGATTTTAAGGGAACACAAAGTGGCCACATAAATGACTGTTACGGGATCTCTCACTAATTACGCTGCCACAAAGGTGTCCTTATGAATAATTAATCGAAAGGGATAGGCATTGGTTAAATTCGACGAATTTTATTAAATATGAATGCTTTGCTTGTCAAATGAATTTATGCTACTTCATAATTCAAAGAAAGTAAACAGAATTCTACATTAAATGTCCAGGTAATAATAATAATTGTAAACGCTTTATTGGGGGTTAATTAATATGATATTGTTACTTGGTGTAAAATATGGGCGGACAGTCGTTTTTGTCAATCGGAGACGCCTTTTTGAGCTATCCTTTGGGCTTATCGGAAACATAATATTTGATCCTGAGTCGTCGTGATTTGCCGGCATTGACTGTTTGTAACCGTATTTTTTTCCATGAATCGTCATTAGACTAATTGCTGTTCACTTATACCAAAATCCGGTTTTTCTTAAATCGACTGCGAGCAATATGAAGGTATAGCCAAATGGTCCGGTATTTCCGTTGTTCCATTTATATTGTCGTAAGCATGGCAGGCATTTATACATCCCTCCCATATGTATGTTGAAGATTTCAATATGATGGCAAACATTCCCGTTAATTTATTCACGTTCTGCTGCACAAGCGTCGTTAAGGCATGCATCCCAGCACCGGTCGTTCTCCAATAAATTCAGTGCTTGACAAAACAGCCCTTTCGCCCTAGTTTCTTAATGCATAAAAAACAGTTATTTGGGAACGAAAGACTGCTGATTGGAAAGCACAGTGTACAGCACAATTGAAAATACGACTTATACTACTTCCATCACTGATTATACTAATTAGACGACTTCAATTACTTCTTATAAAACAAAGTCTACTTAAATCACTGCTTACAGGACTTATACGTCATCCACAACTACTGATTTTACGAATGCTTTATCGACCACTGCTGATACTGTCGTGATTCGCAGTTCGACGATAACTTAACCCTTTTATGACATACGCGTCTAAAAGGGTAATATAAGAGAACGCAAACCAAAGTATAATCAAGATAGTTTTCTTGATTTAATAATACAAAGCCATAACGTTAAGTCGGTTCGTGTCCGTTAAAACAAAAGGGGCGTTTAAGGTCACTACATGGCTCCCCCTTAGACTCTTCGTCGTCAGGGGAAGAGATACAATAAGGAGGGCTGGTGGGGTTGCAGGTTAACAGACGGTAAATTAACTGGCAAAGTTTGTTAGATGCAGGGGTGTTCGGCTGACACGACCGCTTCGTGTACGGGAGGTCGTCAGTGCGTCAGGCGGCTCCGGACTGATTCGGGTAGGGGCAACAGAAGATGACACAATAGAGTTTCCTAGGGGAATCGCGTCGTTCGGTTGGCCAGTCAGTTCGGGCGGATTGCGAATTGGAACAGTATTGAAAAAGGGTTCCTCGACGAAGGCATTCTTGAGTCGATCAATTGAAATCGTTTCCTTCCGCAAAATGGCGAAAGTGCTTTACGCTTGGATAAGTCTGATAACTTTGGATAGCCAAACCTCGTCTCACATTTTTTCAGAAAAAGCTTAAAGGCACTTTTGAGAGATTTAAGAAAATCGAATGCTTTTGGTGAAGAAACATTTGTCACTCTCACAAATGCCCTTGGAAGTAAACTCGACTGTATGGACCCCTCGAGAATTCCCTCCGAAATATTCGCAGTCTGCGACATACTTTGTAAACATCTTTTAAATAGCAAGGGTCTTCTGCCAGAAAGTATTCGTGGAACCATTGACAAAAATATCTCCAGATTGTTTGTTTACAACCTTTGAGTGTGTTTTGTCTGCTTTTTACTCCACAATTACTGATAATAAAGCCAAAGCTCCTTACACTCGATGCACTCAAAGGGGTGGTAGTTGGAATGAGTTCGAAGATGTTCGGTCAATCCGCCCGGTGTCTTGAACTCCTTGAAACAATCCTTACAACAATTCCCACGCGACGGCTCATCTACGGCCACAATTTTCGTAACTTCACAACGAGAAAACAAGAGAAAGATAAGACCAGGGATATTGGTCAAAATGACAAACACTTTAAAAAGAACTCACTCTCAACACTCTGATCTGTGCGCGTCTCGGGTCCTGGAATAATTCCCAATTCTTTGGCAAACTGCAAGTTAAACTGTGGTTAGTGCTGTAGTTCTCATAACTTCAATAAAGCGCTTACAATTAGTTAAATATTAAGCAGAAAAAGAATAATTAACAGGCTCGGGCGGCAACAAGTTTGCTTGAATTTAAACAGCTAAATACATATGTATCCGTTTATTCGAGTATTTTGTGGTTCATCAAAGTCCGTGGCATATCAAATAGAGACAGGAAACGAAGGTAAGCCAATATTATACAGAAGCTTAATCCGTGGTTGAAAAGATCCTGGCTCACATGCCCCAAAGCCGGTTTAGCGAACGAAAATAAATAAAACATCATTTATAGCTAAACATAATTTAAAAAAATTACACACTGTAAAGATGAGGAGACCCATTAGGAGACAAAGCGACTTCATTCACGTTAACAAGACTGGGAGTAACGGGGTTTAAACAATATGGTCGTTGGTTTGGGGCAGGGATACTGGGGAACAACTCTGGC
This sequence comes from Proteocephalus fallax, assembly GCA_028672205.1. Taxonomy (NCBI): domain Eukaryota; kingdom Metazoa; phylum Platyhelminthes; class Cestoda; order Proteocephalidea; family Proteocephalidae; genus Proteocephalus; species Proteocephalus fallax. The sequence goes on along the minus strand of JAPUBX010001858.1, from coordinate 9,087 downwards.
TCTTTCGCCGGGTCTACGAAAGACGACTCCACCCCCAGCTTCTGCTTCGATGCGAGAAGCGCCTCGGGTAACGTCCAGTCCGTCTTCGTCTCGTTCCGACCGTCGAGCTCACGTCTTCGTGCCAACATCCTCGTGCGAAGCTGCGTCATCGCTTCGGTCTTCTGCCTTCGTGCCAACCTCTCGATGCCAAGCTGCTTCACGTCCGTCTGCAGCTGCTCCAACTCGGCTTCTATCCCGGGCGTCCACTTCTCTATTGGCGTTGTACCGGCTTGCTTCACGAGCGTCTGCATCTTCCTCAGCCGCGCCCACATCTCGCGGAGCTGCAATTCTTCTAAGTCTTCTCGCGAAGATTCCGGTCGGCTGTTCGTCGTCGACGTCTTCGGAGGTTCGTTGGTAACGGCCATCTCTGGCTGGATATTTTCGGTCATCTGCTCGATTAGCTTCACCGTTTTCCTAACTATAAAGGAGAATTCCAACGGAGTAGCAAAGCTCACGATAGCGTGAACGACGATCCAAAAAGTCCGCGTTTCAGCGCGGCTGTTCATCTTATAGCACGAAAAACCCAATAATCAATAGTTAAGAACGATCATTACTAAACGCAGCTGGAATCCGTGTGACAGTTTATTAACAGCAGCTGGAATCCGTGTGAACGTTTATTTAATCGATAGTGGTACTTAACTAGGACGGTTTTCTTCCCACACTCTTGATTCAATTAGACAAAACTCTTAATGGGGACGATAATTAACGAAGCTATGTTAAAGTCTGTAAAAGGTTACTTAACGGATTAGTTATAATATAATATGAATGTTTCCTTCCACACCACTTCCCCCTCAAACAAGACCCCCCCTCCTTTCTTTCGCCGATCAATCTTCTTCGGAGCACTCCTCGTAGGGGATATCCTCATCTCCCGAGACTTCGACCTAGACATTCACTGGTCCTGTAGTGGGAAGTATGCGTTATACATGTATACACAAAAATTTAAAATTTCTATTCGGTAACGAACTTGTTTCTGTCTCGAACACCACCCCCTCCTCAGCTAAGCCCATGTTCCTAAGTGAACCCTGCGATGCACGAGAGGTGGGGGCCCGGGACTTGTTCCCGGTTCTTCGACGTATCGATCGTGGCTATTTTCTACTATACAATAACGGAATGTATTAAGCGTTCTTACGAAACCGCAGTGCCCGTTTTTGGCGTTTACGTTGGCTCGTACGGCCTTCTTCTCGGAACGAACAGGCCTGACGTTGGGCAGCAACGTAGTGCCTTTATCACTTTCCACGACATCCTCCTGGCACATGTCAATTAGTTTCCCGGACCCTGTCTCGGAATGCGCTTGACCTGTCAAGGTGGATGCTTTCTCTAGCTCCTTACCAGAGCTTTCGACTTGGGGTCCGTCGAAAAATGCCTTAACCATCCCAACTCGTATAACAATAGGATCTGTTAGTCTAGGCCCTAAATGATAAACAGGTATAGGAGAACGGGAAAACTCACACGGTATGAGTTCTGGCCTCGAAACTTTACCCGGTGTTTCAATAAGGCGTCGGTTTTGGGGAGCTGGCTCCATCTTGACGGCGATTGATTTCTTTGTCTGCGCTTCGCCCAAGCGCTGGATGTTGTCTGTCGTTCTCAAACGGGGAAGTTCGAAGTCTCCATTCTCCTGGGTAAGGTTTGGGATGAGTGTCGATCCCTCCGCACAGGTTCTTTTGATCCCGCCGATGCTGTCACCACTGTAAAGATGAGGAGACCCATTAGGAGACAAAGCGACTTCATTCACGTTAACAAGACTGGGAGTAACGGGGTTTAAACAATATGGTCGTTGGTTTGGGGCAGGGATACTGGGGAACAACTCTGGCTCTTTCGCCGGGTCTACGAAAGACGACTCCACCCCCAGCTTCTGCTTCGATGCGAGAAGCGCCTCGGGTAACGTCCAGTCCGTCTTCGTCTCGTTCCGACCGTCGAGCTCACGTCTTCGTGCCAACATCCTCGTGCGAAGCTGCGTCATCGCTTCGGTCTTCTGCCTTCGTGCCAACCTCTCGATGCCAAGCTGCTTCACGTCCGTCTGCAGCTGCTCCAACTCGGCTTCTATCCCGGGCGTCCACTTCTCTATTGGCGTTGTACCGGCTTGCTTCACGAGCGTCTGCATCTTCCTCAGCCGCGCCCACATCTCGCGGAGCTGCAATTCTTCTAAGTCTTCTCGCGAAGATTCCGGTCGGCTGTTCGTCGTCGACGTCTTCGGAGGTTCGTTGGTAACGGCCATCTCTGGCTGGATATTTTCGGTCATCTGCTCGATTAGCTTCACCGTTTTCCTAACTATAAAGGAGAATTCCAACGGAGTAGCAAAGCTCACGATAGCGTGAACGACGATCCAAAAAGTCCGCGTTTCAGCGCGGCTGTTCATCTTATAGCACGAAAAACCCAATAATCAATAGTTAAGAACGATCATTACTAAACGCAGCTGGAATCCGTGTGACAGTTTATTAACAGCAGCTGGAATCCGTGTGAACGTTTATTTAATCGATAGTGGTACTTAACTAGGACGGTTTTCTTCCCACACTCTTGATTCAATTAGACAAAACTCTTAATGGGGACGATAATTAACGAAGCTATGTTAAAGTCTGTAAAAGGTTACTTAACGGATTAGTTATAATATAATATGAATGTTTCCTTCCACACACACATTATACAGACACCTCAAAACAGACAACGAATTAAAGATATATGTCAAGTGTGCTCATCTAATTTATTTTCCGCTTGAGAAATCAAATACACTGAACGAGCGCATATTTAATTCGAAGATTTAATGAGTTTAAGGGTCTCTATAAAACATGCTTTAACCAAACAGTACAATGATAGACTAACGAAATGAACTCACTTCTTTAATATTGTATTTCTTGCACATTGTCATTTCCTGCTCCTCGTCGAGTACTGAATATGTAAATATAAATTGTATAAATTACCGCCCATCGTTCGAAGTAGGTGTAAATTATGGAACACTTCTTGCTGGCGTTTTTCTCTGATAGACATGACGTTAATACAAAAGTGCGAAACTAAATAGTATAACTTATCGAGTGGACCCGTTTTAAACAAATGTATTTTCAATATGTAAACAGAAAATTACGGTTAAATAACGCCGAAGGTGGGTCCCGGAAATGTTTGTTAATCCAGTTATTAAACTGTGAATTCCATCTCGGATATCCTATTTGATACCTATTTGTTCGAGGCCTCGTACAAAAAGAACGAAGATTTGTACAAATTACATTAGGCTGGTCACGTCGAGGCTGTTAATGTACGCCTGCTTCTTCGTTAATTGGTCATGTTGATAAAAAACGCTCATCCAAGTGCAGGCAGACTTCGAAACCACGGAAGTCCTCTTTGTCGATGCGTACAGGACGCTTACGAAGATATTTGGGAAACATTCATGAAATATCAAATCTCAGAATCGATGACTCCAACTATTGAAACGTGATTCCACTGACCAAGTAGCTTACCATGGCTCCCTTATTTAAGATCAATCGAAATGTATTATCATCCGAAGCTCTTGGATAAAGTTCAACAGCCTGGAGTCATTCGAACGTTGATCCTGATCGAGTGTTCTGAGGAGTGCATGCTATGGAATACCTATGTTATACGCTTCCGGGGCCCACTCTGTCTATTGAATAGAATTTGTTTCTGCAGTAAACTTGAGTTGCAATTATCCTACACTGGAAACATTCTATGAATGGAGATCCAGATAAACACGGAACCCAAAGGAAAACAACTGATTGGGAAAGAGAAAGAAAAACCATTTGCCGTACGTTTTCTGACCTCAAAATTGCCATGGTATAGTGTTGGGGCGGCGGTCGTATACTGTCGAATCGGATAAATGAGTGAGAACTTCTGTTGTGCCGGATCAAAATGCCAAGATTGTGTAGGTTGATGGGTAGCGATGTGTCGTATATTCCTGACGAAATGTTTTATGCGGATAAGGGAATCGGCTGTTGAAATTCCCTACGTACTCCCAGCCTAGTCCTGAACAGTAGTTCAGCTGGGCTACTCTGAAGGTCAGGTTTGATTGTCGATACAATGCTCAGTAGAGCAATAAGTCGAGCCAGGAGGGCTGCCTTTAACTGGCGGTGGAACCTCTGAACTATGCCATCAGTTTCTCGGAGCGACGCTTTCGTGCGAAATCGGAGGCAGCAAAAGTATTCGCACATCTTGTAGGAGGCAACCGACTCAAATTATTCGCCGCAGTCGATTGTGATGTAGCGAGAAGCTTACAAAAAGGCAACACAATTGCTTAGGAACGCGTTGAATGTCAGTCTCAGCAGTAGTTTCAGGTATTGGTACCGATAAGGGTCATCATGTTAAACGGTCGAACGAACTCAAATTGAGCCTTGCTATCCTTAGTCACCTTAGAGCATTGGCATGCGATGCATGCTTTGGCCATGTTCTCGTGTATTTCGACAGCCCTTGCCGCGTAAAGCGACAAACGATCAATTAACTGATACCTTGTGACCAGGGTGGGCGAAGGATTGGATTGCACCGAACCAAATACGTCGCAAATGTTGTTTCGCGTAAAATCGTGATAACTGGGTAGGACAACGGAACTGCTATTTTTGTGGATTTATGTGGGCCAACCTGTGTCAGCTGTTGCGCTTGTACCAAGGCCTCATAGTCGATACGCAAGCGTCGTCGCAAAACCATTGATTGTGATACAGAAAAATGCATCGGGGACTGGGTCGTCAGCATGGGAGAAACAATTGGCAAATTGTCCGTGAAAACCATTAGAGTATAAGCTTCGGCCCAATGTCTGATATGCTCATGTCCGAAAAGAATAATTCGCGTCGAAATACTATAGCGTGTCTCTGTCGTTACCAGCTGCGTTATATTGAATCTTCAGCCAGCGCAACCACAGCTTAGAGTTTAAGCTCCCTAGTGATCCAAAGAAAAGATTAGTGGTCAAGACGATGGTTTAACATACGTTTATATTAGCCGGCCAGACTCTGAGAATTATGGCCAAACAATTTTCCCCGAAAATAATGTAGTTTGATGACGACGGTTTAAATGCTCGCTAAATTTAAGCATCTCATTCTATATTAATTACTGTAACGCACGCCACTGGCTGCATGTATCGTTTTTAAACCTGGTAACGTAACTTGTTTTATATATCATTTAAGGTCTGCCCTTTAATCCGCGACAACGCTTCTGATCCTCATCAGACTTTACATTCATATCCTATCGTGTTGGCTTATCGATAATAAATCTTCCCCCACAATCTATCCTCCTGTTTGCTCCATTCTGCCTCAGTATCAAGGTGCACTCTCACTCCTATTTTCTACAGGTCTTCGAAGTTACGAGGACATTACATTTGGTGATAGCGACGTAAAACGTGAAAGTTACCACGTTGTCTTACCTACACGCCTTCTCGTAGTCATACATACCCCAACAAAATGCCCCCATCTGAGCAACAACACGAACAGGATGCGTTCCAGACCCCACCCTTCGAGGGAAGAGCCATTCCCACGTCAACATTCTCCCCTCCCGACATTTATTCCACAGGCTACAAGCGCCAACTCTATACAATTACCCTCAGCCCTGCAAAACCCCCACCCAACCCGTTACTGCCACACCAGACCATCAGGCATCTTTCCCCCCTACAACAACTTAAACCGCCACTCCTTCAGAGGACCGACAATTTCGGTCAAAAATCTGATCAAGGCGATTTACCTCAGCTGTGATCATGAATGAAATTGGTTTAATTTCTCGATACCTGCCCTGGTGGCAGAGCCGTTCCTTCTTTCGCCTTAATTGTTTGAGAAATGGAGATGATACGACACGGGGGGTGAGGGATAATTCCGTAAGTGGGCAGTGCGTATCGTACAGAAATCGGAGATTTACATGGTCTATTTCCTTATCGAAGTCGGAATCCACAACTCTTAAATTGCACTTGTTCTGGAGGCAGTGGGAACGGATGCAAAGTAGACCAACAGCGATGCAGTGGTCCGACTGGGCTAAAGGTTCACGTTTGCGACATGCATGCAGAGAAAAAACGAACACAAATATGTGGTCAAGAAGGTTCCCTTCGCGTGTACGAAAATTTACTATGGTGTTAAGACCAAGTGTAAGAAGTTGGCTTATATGCGAAGAATTAAGATCACCACACAGTAAAATAAAAGAATCATCCATAATTGAAGAAATAAAAGGTATCATGGAATCAAAGAACTTAGCTAGATCTGCTCTAGTGCAAGATGGGGGTATATACGAGTTAAAGACTGTCACAGACTTTCCGTTTTGAAGAGACCTTGGGTGGCACATAACCCCAACACATTCAACAGCACTTACGGCATGGCAAAACGCCTTTTTGTTCGATTTTGACCAGCTCAGATTAATGCTCAGATTATCCTTACTAGAGAATAGACAAATTGTCTGTATAACCGGTATAACTCAAATAGCTAACAGAGACCTTTAATGAATGAGAACACGTGCAGCAACGTCGAATAGAATATGCTTAAAAGTGCCGCACGATACTTAGCATAGTAAAACACAAACAACTGTTAGTTAGTAACCACCATAAACACGCTACCCATCAATGGCCAAAATAATAAAATAATTCGTCTATTAAAAGATTAATATGTATTCGAAGAAAGGTAAGTATTTTTTATAAAAAATCGAGGGCATATAAGAATTTTGGGGTTGTTTTGAATCCGCGCAATCCAACACGTTAGATACCATTAAGGGTCGGTTGCTACAACGAAGAAAACAATATCAGCTAGCTAAAATGCATGTGCACTCAAGCAACAAAAGACGAAATACGCCGCATTAAAACCTCGCGAAAACGGCACAGTTCATAAATTTTTAATAAACGTGGAGAAATGGAGTTGATTCACGAAAAACAATGCTAGTCGACAGCTTCGTAGAAGATGCAAGAAGTGAAACGCACCCGCGTGAACACTCGAAATGTGTCTGCGAAGGTTTGACGCCTCAGAAAACGACTTGTCGCATTGACTGCAGGCGTGCGGCCTCAAACCTGGAAGACGTCAAAATAAAAATGTCAAAAACGCTACATTACCAACATTTCGCAAGAAAAAGTCGCCAAAACGCCCCATGACAGTTAAACGGCGCCAACCAATACAATAAAACCTCGCGAAAACGGCGCGGTAATTTTAATTGTTAATAAACGTGGAGAAAATTAGTTGATTCATGAAGAACGATGCTATTCGACAGCTTCGTAGAAGATGCAAGAAGTGAAACGCACCCGCGTGAACACTCGAAATGTGTCTGCGAAGGTTCCACGCCTCAGAAAACGATTTGATCGCATTGACTGCACGCGTGGGGCCTCGAACCTGGAAGACGTCAAAATAAAAATGTCAAAAACGCTGCATTAACAACATTTCGCAACAAAAAGTCGCCCAAAGGCCCAATGACGGTTAAACGGTGCCAACAAATGAAATAAGACCTCGCGAAAACGGCGCGGTAATTTTAATTTGTAATAAACGTGGAGAAAATTAGTTGATTCATGAAGAACGATGCTATTCGACAGCTTCGTAGAAGATGCAAGAAGTGAAACGCACCCGCGTGAACACTCGAAATGTGTCTGCGAAGGTTCCACGCCTCAGAAAACGATTTGATCGCATTGACTGCACGCGTGGGGCCTCAAACCTGGAAGACGTCAAAATAAAAATGTCAAAAACGCTGCATTAACAACATTTCGCAACAAAAAGTCGCAAAAACGCCCCATGACGGTTACGGTGCCAACAAATAAAATAAGACCTCGCGAAAACGGCGCGGTAATTTTAATTTGTAATAAACGTGGAGAAAATTAGTTGATTCATGAAGAACGATGCTATTCGACAGCTTCGTAGAAGATGCAAGAAGTGAAACGCACCCGCGTGAACACTCGAAATGTGTCTGCGAAGGTCTGACGCCTCAGAAAACGATTTGATCGCATTGACTGCATGCGTGGGGCCTCAAACCTGGAAGACGCCAAAATAAAAATGTCAAAAACGCTGCATTAACAACATTTCGCAACAAAAAATCGCCCAAAGGCCCAATGACGGTTAAACGGTGCCAACAAATGACAATAAAACCTCGCGAAAACGGCGCGGTAATTTTAATTGTTAATAAACGTGGAGAAAATTAGTTGATTCATGAAGAACGATGCTATTCGACAGCTTCGTAGAAGATGCAAGAAGTGAAACGCACCCGCGTGAACACTCGAAATGTGTCTGCGAAGATCTGACGCCTCAGAAAACGATTTGATGCATTGACTGCACGCGTGGGGCCTCAAACCTGGAAGACGTCAAAATAAAAATGTCAAAAACGCTGCATTAACAACATTTCGCAACAAAAAGTCGCCCAAAGGCCCAATGACGGTTAAACGGTGCCAACAAATGAAATAAGACCTCGCGAAAACGGCGCGGTAATTTTAATTTGTAATAAACGTGGAGAAAATTAGTTGATTCATGAAGAACGATGCTATTCGACAGCTTCGTAGAAGATGCAAGAAGTGAAACGCACCCGCGTGAACACTCGAAATGTGTCTGCGAAGGTTCCACGCCTCAGAAAACGATTTGATCGCATTGACTGCACGCGTGCGGCCTCAAACCTGGAAGACGCCAAAATAAAAATGTCAAAAACGCTGCATTAACAACATTTCGCAACAAAAAATCGCCCAAAGGCCCAATGACGGTTAAACGGTGCCAACAAATAAAATAAGACCTCGCGAAAACGGCGCGGTAATTTTAATTTGTAATAAACGTGGAGAAAATTAGTTGATTCATGAAGAACGATGCTATTCGACAGCTTCGTAGAAGATGCAAGAAGTGAAACGCACCCGCGTGAACACTCGAAATGTGTCTGCGAAGATCTGACGCCTCAGAAAACGATTTGATGCATTGACTGCATGCGTGCGGCCTCGAACCTGGAAGACGCCAAAATAAAAATGCCAAAAACGCTGCATTAACAACATTTCGCAACAAAAAATCGCACAAAGGCCCAATGACGGTTAATCGGCGCCAACCAATACAATAAAACCTCGCGAAAACGGCGCGGTAATTTTAATTGTTAATAAACGTGGAGAAAATTAGTTGATTCATGAAGAACGATGCTATT